>OY744525.1:160181991-160456991 GCA_963556195.1 Sepiola atlantica | reverse complement strand
GAATGCCAAATATGTGAATAAATTCAATATCTTGACTAAAAAGGATCGTCCGATAGTGGTTGAGAGCTCTTTGGAAGCGGAATTGAATTTTCTTGGTGATAGAAAAAGAAATATTCAAAATATTTCAATTTTTTCGCGTCTGGGTTTAAATTACCTTATTTGGGCAAATTGGGGAAAAATCACTGTTTGGGGCATATCTTGGTTTTAAATGATCGTCTGGTAGTGGTTGATGGCTCGTTAGAAGCGGAATCAAATACTATTGGTGATAGATGAAGAAACATTTAAAATAATTCAATTTTTTGGCGTCTGGGCCTAAACTAAATTAGGGCATTTGGGACCAAAAATACCTTTTTTTACATAATTTAGACATGAAATGATCTTCTGATAGTGGTTGAGGTCTTGTTGGAAGCATATTAGCAAGTCGCTTCTGGTGAAAACAGAACAAACAGAAATTTCAATTTTGGGGGGCCTGGGCCCAAATGACCATATTTGGTCATTTTGGGCCAAATACACCTTTTTGGACTTAATCTAGACATAAAATGATTTTCTGACACTGCTTGATGGCACATTTGAAACACATCAGCAAGTCGCTTCTAGTAAAAATGATAAAATTCAAGAATCAATTGGTTTATCAAATATAGAGAATACATAAAGTTAAAAGTATTAACTGACAAGGTGCATATAAAAGTATAAAAGTTTAAATGTATTAAGTATAAAAGTATAAATGTATGTATTGGAATTGGAATAGCTCGTTGGAAGCGTATTAACAAGGCAGACTTGCATTGTTTCTCTGTTCTTCACTTCAAATTGTGTTCATTAGATTTTGCTCAAAAGATACTGTATCGGTTGTTCTGGAGACAGAAGGACTGGAGGGAGGATGGAATTAATAACTTTGGATATTATGTGGATCCTCAACAATGCGAAAAAAAAATGTATCGATGCAATCGGAAAAATCACGGGTATGTTAATGGATGCACCATGTGCGAGTAGATTTTTCAGTCCTCAAAATCGCTTTTACGGATGTTCTCTCATCCGTAACAGCATTGATCGCGAAAATTTTTAAACGTTTATGAGTAACACCAACATCATCCTGACGATCACCCAGTCTGTCACAAACAAATGTGTGCATGTGGAAGCATTGAAAACCTTGGGCATCGAGATAATGCTTCATCTCAGAATTGCCTTCGTTGATGAGAAGGCTAAACCATGGATTATGATAATCCCGAGCTACCATCAAATGTGTGCCCATAATTCAAGTGGAATAATGGTAACTCGATAGCAAAATGGAGTGAGAGTCCAGTAGAGTCTTGGAACAAGCACGTTCGGTCTTTCCTAAGTGGTCCAGCTGCATTGTCTCGGCAACTGTCCATCAAGGACAATATTCATGATATACTTCGACGAATGTTAATAATGTCTCACCCTGAAATCGCTTCACGACGCCCCCGACCTTACTGTAATATTTGTGATGAAACTGGACACACAGCAAGGTCAATCAGACATACCAAGTCGACTGCTTCAACTATGAAACAAGCAAATAGATTCATTGTATTATTGACAAGTTTACTTTTGTTTGTTCGTTCATTGAACATTTTCTGCAAAATTTTACTTAAATACCGGAAAATTTAAATTTTCCTTGAATAATAAAGAATTTTTGAGAAAATACTGTGTTTGACTCCTTAATACCTTTTGATTGGTCTCTTTTTAATGATAATGTGCATAAAATCTATTTTGTAGTACACCAGGTCCCCACAGTGAGAAATTATGAGAACGTTTTCAAAAATTATTATTTTTCTGAAAAATTTGGGGAAAGTTGACGGGAATTATGTGTTCTAAATAATTTACCCCTATCCAACTTCAAGTTAATTTTTTTTAAATTGAATGCAATCAAAGGCTTTTTCTTTCTACATATTCAGAAAAGAGATAAAAAAAAATGCTTTCAGATAGATGAAAACATAATTTTTCCATCTTATTTCTGTGGATGACTGTAAAGTGAGGGGGGGGGGTCAAGTCAAAAAGTGTGTGTGTGTGTGGGGGGGGATTGAGTCCCCCCTGTCCCCCCCACCCCGGTGCCGCCGTCCATGCCTATATATATACAAATGTGGTTACATAGAAAATTCCCACTCCGCCATGGCCGCCGTATATGAAGTCGGAAATTTCGACCGGTGTTAATCCAAAAAAATCTCCCGATTATATTTTTGCCCGTTTTTACTTTTTTTTTTTTTACAAAGAATAATTTGTTTTTAACGATTTTATTAACAAATAATACAATCAAACTGTCTTTCTTTTATAATTGGACATTTTAAAATTATTTTTAACAAATAATGAATTCAAACTGTTTTTTTTTTAATAATTGGAATTTAAAAAAAATATTTTAAAAAATATATTTTTTAAATAGTTCAATCAAATTAACGAAATATAATTATATACAAAGTAACAACTATTAACAAATAATAAATTCAAACTGTTTTTTTTTTTATAAATGGAAATTTTTCTTAACAAAATTTAATTATTTTTCATTTTTGGATTAACACCGGTCAAATTTTCTGATTTCAGATATGACGGCCATGTCGGAGTGGGAATTTTCTATTTAACCAAAAATTCATTGAAAGTAGGGAGTGGGACAATATAAACCAAACAAAAAAATGGTTAGTAAAACCCACCAAACTATTTCTTAAAAAATAGACCACCTACTCTTTCTCGGTTTGTTCAGGACCGAAAACAAGCAGGTTGATCTCTAAGTAGGAGTGGGACTTGAGTGGGAGAAAATGAAGTAGGATGGAGGTGTAAGATTGCTGGTGTCCTTCCAAGATTAATTTAAGGTAAAAACGCATAATAAGCAGGACCGGCGACACAGTTATAAAAGTGTGTGTGTGGGGGGGGGGGGCGGTTAAACACATAAACTTCATTATTGATGACCGTAAAGTGGGGGGGGGGCAATCATGAAACAACCTGGGGATATTTTAAGTAGATTAAGTCCATAGAGTAAATGTGGTATTGTGGTGATTGAAGCTAGTTTTTAGGGCATAGACCCGTGGACGACCCCCGACCCCCGACCCCCACTCCTCCCCCATACCCGTTTTTGGCCTTGTGCCACATCTTTTTTCATATTTTCTGTAAATATTTAAAGAGATAAATAAAGTGTGGGAGTCAAAAAGTGGGGAGGGGGCGTGACCCCCCCCCCCCCCCCCCCGGTGCCGCCGTCCATGATAAGGGCCGGCTGACTGGCTAGTGGGCTGTGCACAAGACCAGTTTGGCCTTTTTAGGGTCAAATGTCACGAATTTGGTGTGTTTTGACCATCGAAAAAACGGAATTTTCGATGGTCAAAACACACCCAAATTCGTGACATTTGACCCTAAAAAGGCCAAACTGGTTTTGCGCACGGCCCACTAAGCAGTCAGCCGGCCCTTATTATGCGTGTTTACCGAATTTAATTTGAGGAAGCTAAGGTCTAAGTAAAAGTGGAGAGCGGGCATCTCCGAGGGGGTGGGTATAATAAAAAAAATTTTTTTTAAATACGATGATAGGACTAATTCCCTCGACTAGGTATGAGCCTAATTTACCCGGGTTGGGGGTCTGATCGCAGCCGTAGTGTTTTCTGTGATTTGGTTTGATTATCTCCCTTGCCAATTCTTCCATTTTTTTTTTCTGATAACAAAGCGAAATAATTTTACTACAGATTAACATGAACGTTTTTTTTTCTATTGTTAAATTTTTGGTTTCATAAAAAACTAAATCATTTTTTTTTCAACAAAAAAAAAAAAGGTAAGAATTAATAACACGAAACCCAAAAAGTGTAAGTATAATCTTCACCTAAATTATTCAATGGAAAAAATCCGTTTTTCTTTTTTGGTTTTCGCGTAATGATATTTTAATTATCTTTTATTATTTTTATAATTTTACTAAAGAAAAAAACTATTTTAATTTAAAATTTCTTTGATTTTACGCTTTAAAAAAAAAAAAATTTCTTTAATAATTTACAAAAATGTTTTGTTAAAAAGTAACTGGTATTTGTAAGGAATAGGCATCCAGAAGATGTTAGTTCTTATGGAGTCAGTTCCTAATATTGACGGAGAATCCCGAGTACGTCTCGGAAATGACCGAAGCAGTTTACGATTTGAAAGTCGCGAAAAAAATGTAAAACGGCAGTACGCATACGAAGGGTTAATGTTAAAAAATTACAATCATTACTATTACCGACATAAATTATTTTTAAGGAAATACCTTTGGGAAATTAGTCAAAAACAATTAGTTTTGCTTTACCTACTCATTTGTGGGCACATGTTCGTCTTTAACCACTGTCCGTTTTTCACAACTTTTTACTGACCATTTTTCTTTTCTTTTTTCGGTGTACACTTATCTATCAGGCTGCTAGAGAATTCCGGCGTTTTTGGAATTTTTTTTCAAATATTTTACATTTTAGGAGGGGGGATCAGTTTCCAATGTTAATTCAACGTAGACTGATCCCCCTCTTTTTGACCATCTCAATTTTTTTAAAAATCTTTTTCGGTGTACAATTACCTATCATGTCAGTAGAGAATTCCGGGGGTTTTGGAAAAAAAAAATTTAAACTGTGATTTTAAGACGGGGAATCAGTTTTCAATGTAAATTCAACGTGGACTGATCCCCCTCTTTTTAACCATCTCAAATTTTAAAAATTATTCTTCTGCTTACAATTACCTATCATGTCACGAGAGAATTCCGGGATTTTTGGAAATAAATTTTTTTAAAAATGAGATTTTAAGACGTAAAAAGTTGTGAAAAACGAACTATGGTAAAAGACGAACAAGACTGATCCCCCGTCTTAAAATCTCAATTTTTTGAAATTTCTTTCCAAAAAACCCGGAATTCTCTCGCGACATGATAGGTAATTGTAAGCAAAAGAATAATTTTTAAAATTTGAGATGGTTAAAAAGAGGGGGACCAGTCCACGTTGAATTTACATTGGAAACTGATCCCCCGTCTAAAAATCAGTTTTTAAAAATTTCTTTCCAAAACCCCCGGAATTCTCTACTGACATGATAGGTAATTGTACACCGAAAAATATTTTTTTTTTAATTGAGATGGTCAAAAAGAGGGGGACCAGTCTACGTTGAATTAACATTGGAAACTGATCCCCCTCCTAAAATGTAAAATATTTGAAAAAAAATTCCAAAAACGCCGGAATTCTCTAGCAGCCTTATAGATAAGTGTACACCGAAAAAAGAAAAGAAAAATGGTCAGTAAAAAGTTGTGAAAAACGGACAGTGGTTAAAGACGAACATGTGCCCATTTGTGACCTATTTGCGTTAGAAAATTTGGGCATTTATAACGACAGCTAACAGAACGAAAAAGGGGTAAAAAACAAACAAATAGGCAACAAATAAATGTTACGAAAGGCAAGATAATGTACTCTTCTACCTAGCTGGATAAGTTTATTTGTGTTTTAACTTATTTTAAAGAGATTTTTTTGTTCACAACAAACCTGGTGTCCATCTGTTCAGTTAAAACGGTAAAAAAAATGGCTGTTCATGGGCCCAGCACGGGGACCCTTGATAATTGGTGAAAAATCGAAAAATAAACAAAATAGTGTTAGAAATACATCCAAGAAATGTCACCAATTGTGGGAGAATATGTTCTACCAGTATTTTGCTTAATTTTCGTTTTTTGAGCGATTATCGAAACTAATTTCAGACATTTTTTTTTTCATTCTAACTGAACAGGTGGACACCATGTTTGTTTTGAACAACAACAAAAAACGCTTTAAAATAATTTAAAACACAAATAAACTTATACAGATTAGTAGAAGAGTAACTTATCTTGCCTTTGGTAACATTTATTTGTTGCCCATTTGTTTTTGTTTTTACCTCCTTTTCGTTCTATTAACTGTCGTTATAAATGTCCCAAATTCCTGTTATTTAGGATTTTCTTTTTTTTACATATTTTAGATTTTAGGAGTGGGGATCAGTTTCGTATATAAATTTAACGTAAACTGATCACCGACTTGATGACCATCACCAATTTGTCCAAAAATGTGGTTGCACTTTTTTTTCTACATAAAGTTTCTGAAAATTGGTTGATAGCCAAGAAATGGGTGATCATTTTACGTTAAATTTATATATAGTTATAAATTTATGGCAAATGGGTATAACAAGGAGAAACGCTGGCTTCCGGTGGAAAAGGGTTGAAGAAAGTGTCTACGGATGCCTGAAAGTGATACAACAATTTTTTAAATTCATATTAATTTCAGACGTTTCTTTTTTTCATATTAATTTCAGACTTTCCTTTTTGTCATATTCTAATAATTAACATAATATAGACTATTTGAAAAATAAGTTATTTGATTGTTTTCAAAACTTAAAAAAAAATTTCATTGAAGAAAATAAACAAAATAGAATAATCTTTTTTTTTTTTTGAAGAAATAATGTTTTTGAGCAACGGAATGTGTTTTTTTTTTTCATTTAATGTTTTTTTTTTAAATATTTAGTGAAAATAATGTTTTTTTGGGGGTTAGGGTTACGGTTAGGGTTTAGGGCATTTCCATTTCTAAGAAAAAAGTTTGATTCCGGAAGTTCCTCTATTTCCAAGAAAAAATGTTTTCACTATTATTACAAAAACAATGTTTTGAAAACAATCAAATAAAAACAAATAAATTTTTTTTTTTAAATTGTTGTATCACTTTCAGTCATCCGTAGACACTTTCTTCAACCCTTTTCCACCAGAAGCCACCGTTCCTCCTTGTTATACCCATTTGCCAAATTTATAAATGTTGACTTAAAAAAAAAACCGGAAATCTCTAGTGACATACTCGATAAGTGTACAATTATACAGAAAAATTTTGGTCAAATTGGTGATGGTCATAAAGTGGGTGATCAGTTTACGTTAAATTTATATAGGAAATTGCCCCCCCCCCTCGAAAATCTTAAATATTTGGGAGAAAAAATCCCTAGCAAAAGGATCGGTAATAGTACACATAAAAAAAGAAATAAAAATGGCCCGTTAAAACGAGGTGGCGTAAATAACGAACAAACGCCCATACAACTAATCGGTTTTCGGAGCTAACCGCTTAAAGATAGCTGAAAAATATATTTAACCTTCTATATGAATAATTAATTTTACTTCAGCGACCGGTAGGTCTCAGACAGCAGCGCGGGTGGATGTGTGTACGTGAGTTGAACCTGTAGCAGCGCGGACCTTAGCTTTTTAAGATGTTGTATCTTAGAGAAAATGCTAAGATCCACGCTTACATTTAAATTGTTAAAGATATGTTTATTTATTTACCTCCCCAGGAGGTTAGGCACAAGGCCAGTTTTATCTTACTCCCACAAGTAAGATGTGACCCAAGGTCGGGTCAGGAAAGTGGGACTTGAAAAGCCAGCGCCCGAGAAGGTGAGCACTCTGGCCATTAAAAATCGCCTGGGCAGCTCCGTCGGCATTCCCCGGTAGGGGCGCCTCAGGCAGTAAGAAATAAACTTACTCCTCCCCAAAGAGGAGAGGCAAAGCCTGGGAGGGTGGACCTCCTAGAACTGCACAGGACCGACCCATAGACTGGCGTAAATCAAGCCCCGAAGGCCAAGACAATACCAGTCTATGGGGTGCAGTATCCATCGAAACAGATACTACACTTTGATCATGGCCAAAAACATAAAAAAACACATAAAAACAGATAAAAACCATGAAAGAACGTACATGAATAAAGGATTAATGGAAGAAGAATATTTTAACAAACACTTTTTTTTATATATGTACAAAATACAGGAAATGATTGTTCATTTGAAATGTTCAGTTAGAGAAGTGATAAATGTTTATGCCTATAATTTATGGGTACGTATGTGTGTGTGTAGTTGTACGAATGTGTGTGCACATGAGTTGAGATTTGACATTTCGTGTAGGCATTTGTGTGTGCATCTTTGTCAACAGTATGTGTATGCGTGCATGATGTGTGGTTGCGTGTGATAGATAAGGTGTGTGCATCACTCTGTGTCGGTGTGTGCGTTGCGTGTGACAATATGCATGTGATAATATGTGTGTGTGTGATAGTGGTTGTACGCATGTGTGTGTGCATGTGTTGAAAAAGTCAAGCGGCCTCCCTGCATCGAAGGATGGTGGGGAGGGGGTAGTTGGAATGAAACGTGGATGTTTGATGGAAATGAGGTCTGCTTTTATATTGTTTGACCAATGGTCTGGCCGATATAGTTGGTGGCAGGTCATGCGACAGCTATTTTTGCCTTTTTTGCACCTGATCATGGGAGCCGGTTTTTATGGCCCCAGTTTTGAGCTTTTGTGTTGAAATGAAATTCGGAGTTGTTTCTAATTTTCTGCTTACGCCGTTTGTTGATAAAATGTTAAAGGATGTTAATCCTATAAACCTACCTGTCTGGCTTGTTCCATTCATCTAATCTCTATTTCACATTTCCCTCTAACCGTCCGCAGTGGCGTTTTCATATCAGCCGAGGGGGAACTTACCTACATTTTTGATTTTTTAGAGAGCCGACCCATTTGGCTGAATAAGGTATGGTTCAGTTCGGTCCTAGGAAGCCAACCTCCCAGGCATTTCCTCTTTGCTTGGGAGGGAGGTTGGTTGGTTTATTGCCGGTTGCCTGGAATGATGAGGGGTCTGTTTTCGGCTATTATCTGTACTCTTCCAGAATCCAGACTGCTCTTTAGGGAGAGCTGGAGACCCCCTCACATAAAACTGATTTCAGGTTTAACTTCGCTGCAAGTGGGAAGCTGGTACCCTCCACCTTTACGGTCAATGAAGAAACTGTGTACAACACTGACATATACAATTCTATATTTAAGGCATGTATTTTCCATCTGGTTTGCATGTGTGTATGTGACTTGTGTTTTACATTTTTAACTTTTTGTTTCCACTCGAGGGTGTTCCCCTTTTTAGGGAGATTAATTCTGGGGAGGCACGTAAATAAGAGAGGCAGATTAAATCAACCTTCGTAATTTCGAGGTGTTATTGCGGTATTTAATAAAACTACAAGACAACAACATACCGTATGTCTGTGTGCAGTGCTTGCGTATACGTACGCATTCAATTATCATTTTTATTTACTTTTTCGAATATGTTTTAAAATAAAAAATAAAATAGAGGAAAAACTAAAACAATTTTTTTTTTAGATCTAATAAAAAAATGTAAACATGACTATATTTTGTAAATTTTTTTCTCTAAGCCTTCTGTGTTTCCACTCGGGCAACACCAGCTATATAGATTTTTTAGGGGTAAAAATGCAGTATAAAGGCCTCCTCTGTGCATGCGCAAACAAGCGTGAGCACAGAAATGAAAGGTCTATGGGTAAAAATAAAAACAAACACATAAATTTAAAAACAAACACAAAAATTAAAAGTCTATCGATAAAAATTAAACACAAACGTCTAAATTTACATTGGATACAAATTGTTGATTTTATTTACAGTAAAAACATCTTTGTATTCTTTTCTAAGCAAATATTCACAAATATACTCCCATTAATGAGGACTTCTATGAGTACCATTTTCTCTCAAAAATCTTCTAAGGTGGCTTTAGTTCGGTTATTTGCAAATTCGACAAAATAAAAATAAATAATTTGTATCCAATTTAAATTTAGGTGTTCTTTTTTATTTTTATCGATAGACTTTTAATTTCTGCGCTCACATTTGTTCGCGCCTTTATACTGCATTTTTACCTTTTTTTAATAAAGAAATACATGTGAAATTTTGCAGCTCAAAATAAAATAACAGGAAAACTGATTGATATAATTATTTATCAGTGAAAAATATTAGTGTACACTAAAAACTATGGAAAATTATCGAGTAGTATTTGAATAAAAAATGTAATTCATTTACTATTCGGCAAACTCCAAGCAACATTCACGTCATGTAAAGCCAGTTTGTCGCAGATTATCTCCCTTCTTCTAATATGAACACGCTATGCAGTTTGTTGCAGATTATCTCCCTTCTTCTAATATGAAGACGCTATGCAGTTTGTTGCAGATTATCTCCCTTCTTCTAATATGAAGACGCTATGCGGTTTGTTGCAGATTATCTCCCTTCTTCTAATATGAACACGCTATGCGGTTTGTTGCTTGGAGTTTGTTGACTCCGATTAGTAAATTAATTTTAGTTTTTATTAAAATTCTACTCGCTTATGTTGTGTAAATTTTTTGGTGTACAAAGTAAGTTTTCCTGCTGATTTATTTCGTATTTCAATATAAATAAGCACTAAATAAAGTTTGCTTCAATCCTTTTGTCACATGTAGAGAGTTGGGCGGGGGGCTTATACTAATAACTTTTTGGGGGCAAATTTTACTTTTTGACACTCACACTATCAACAGAAAAAAAAATGAAATTCTAATATTATTTCGTGAGATTAACACCCTGAAAACACTCTTTAGTGATTTTCAGTTTGCCTTTTGTGGTTTTGTTCAACTCCTGATCTGTTAACTGTTGTAACTGAGCAGATCTTTCGGTTTATGGATACTTCAGGATAGGGTAGAGCCATTGCGCTTGACATTTCAAAGGAGTTCGACAGAGTGTGGCATTCTGGTCTTCTACACAAACTTCAGGGTTATGGTATTGATGGTGAGGTTCTTGACATTATTAGGTATTTTCTTTCTGATCCTAGCTTGCAATTAACTTTGGATGGTGTCTCTTCATTCTCTTTTGCTATTAATGCTGGTGTTCGTCAAAGCTCTATTTTAAGATATGATGTTACTAGTTTCATGATTTTCTATAAATACTATTATGGCATGTGTTCTTCAGAATTGTCTGATCTATTCCCTGCTTCTTTTGTTCCAGCTCGTTTGACTCGTTTGTCTAGTGGTCTTCATCAATTCGCTATTTTGATACCTCATTGTAATACAGATTCCTATTCTAGTAGCTTCTTTTCAAGAAGCGCAGGCTTGTGGAACTCTTTTCCTGCTTACGGTTTTCCTTCTAATTATAGCCTTGTTCTTTGCAATAATCATCTTTCGTTCTTGTTAGCTCCTTACATCAAGTGGCTTCATGCCTTGTCTGGAGCGATTTCCATAAGAAAAAAAATACATAGAAAATTTTAAAAATAATTAAATAAAATATATTTAGACTTAAGAGTGTGGGTGAACTTTACAAGTTAAATATAACGTAAAATGATCTTATAGAGTATAATATTCTTAATGTGTTTTTTATTAAATTAAGACATAACATATGTTAACAAATTAACTCCAAGTCTTTCTTAAACGAACTATCTCTTGGATGTTTCAGAAGTATGTAGTTAGCATATTATTGTATTATGAATTTTTCAAGCAAGAATGAACCAGTTTTCCTCATATTTCTATCTAGAACAACTGATGCAAATGTGATCTCTTCTTCTTGCTTGTACATCAAATAAAAACCACAAATACTCTGCATTATTAGGTGATGGATCAAGTGTAAGTGGAGTAATCCTTCCTTACACTTTGTTGTAGTATCTATTAAAAAGAGATCGATATATCAAAATTATAAAAATTGGAAGTTGAAATTTCGTCAAAATGTCGACTATGGCAGAAGTTTTCAAGGTCAACATAATATAACAGAATTTCATTGGCTAGTGAGTCTATGATGAAAAAAACCGAAGTTATTGCCAAACGTGTGATTTTCACCAAAATATCCCAAAATTTAATTCGTTCTAAGGTAGACTATTATGACCGATATTTTGACTAAATTTGGTGACGATTGGTCAAGTGATGTGTTCCCTAGGCTGCACACAAACAAAAAACCCAAAAACAATCAAATAAAAATAAAAACAAATATATATCGTCAGTTGTTTGGGCATGAGAGTAAAAATAATTTTACGAGCATCAGCCAAGTCTGGGTGTTTTTTCTACGAGAAATGAAAACAACCATTAGAATCCATTTATCACACTCGTTGATTGATTGTGTCCATTTAGGGCCCCATGGATTGGCCAACAACTAACCAAATCCCTCCTCCAGCCTATCAGAACTCTTTTTTCTTCTTGGACCAGCGTCGACAAAGCTCCTGGACGGCAGTTCAGATTTAGCCATAACTCTTTCTCGGATTCCCAAACTTAGATGTTATCGGCCTGCCTGCATGGCAACCAAAGTTCACAAAGACAGTTCACACAGAAAAGCCTTTTAATTCCACATGAAAAAGAGGGGCGGAACTGAGGGATCGCAATGTGCAAGCAGTTATTTGAACATCCTTAACCAGATAAATTCTCTTGCAAACCATTAAGCTTTGAGGGGTAGAGCGTAACATCATGGTAGACTATGAGTCACGAAGATAAAATAGCTTTACGAGCATCAGCCAAGTCTGGGAGTCTTTTCTACGAGAAAACAAAACAACTATTAGAATCCATTTATCACACTCGTTGATTGGTTATGTCCCTTTAGGGTCCCATGGATTGGCCAACAAGTAACCTATAGAGTCGATGCTTAGGGGTCAACTGTACGACCAGTTGAGCAGCAAGATAAGTCAAACTGTTGAGCAGCAAGATAAGTCAAACTGTTGAGCACATCAAAATGCCTGTTTATAACAAGGCTAGAATATTCCATTATGCTCAGAAGGGAAAGTCCATTCTCTGTGTTCTGATTGGCTGAGATTCATGTGGCCATTTTAGTGTATAAATGTTCATTCATTCGAACAAGCACTCCTCCATGAGATGGATACCAATTGAGGCCCTTATGCCGGTAAGTGTTAGTTTAATTTTATATCTCCCCCCCCTCCCCTCAGTACACGGACGCAATGGTCTTTGGGGAAGAATGAGTTCCTTCTGGCCTGGTTGATTGTGGGGGAGTAACCTGGACAATGCCCGGGCAGATTTCACTGGCATTGGTTAGGGGTTATATGAGCCAGCCTATAAAAACTCTTGCTCTTTTCTCTTTTCATCCTCAGCAGAACAACGGTTGACAGACACACTTCAACTTTTCAATTATTCACCATCGACAAAGCTCCTGGACAGAAGTTCGGAGTTATCAAAACCTCAAGTTATCAAAACCTCAAGAAAACCCTAACAAGTTTTAAATGTGGAACATTAATCCAAAAATGAAAAATTTTAATTGTTTTAATGAGTTGTTTTCTAATTGTTTTAATGATACATGTATATATTATTCATTGTATTTCTAATTGTTTTAATGATACATGTATATATTATTCATTGTATTTCTAATTGTTTTAATGATACATGTATATATCATTCATTGTATTTCTAATTGTTTTAATGATACATGTATATATTATTCATTGTATTTCTAATTGTTTTAATGATGCATGTATATATTATTCATTGTTTTCTAATTGTTTTAATGATACATGTATATATTCATTGTATTTCTAATTGTTTTAATGATACATGTATATATCATTCATTGTATTTCTAATTGTTTTAATGATACATGTATATATTATTCATTGTATTTCTTCTTCATTCACAGATAGCGGTAACAGAGGGAAAATATAATACGGATAAAATTTACATCTACTGGAGAGAAACTATGTGTGTTTGAAACATTTCAAGGAAATAGTCATTTCCAAATATGCAAACAGACACCGTAAAAAAACTTTCCGATGGTGAAGTGAACACTTCCAGGATTGCAGAGAATTCTAATAGAAAAAAGGCAAAAGAAAGTGAAGATAAGCCTTATTCTTGTAAAATATGTGGAGCAGTATTCTTGTACAACTGTCGCTTCAAACGACACATGCAAACACACACGGGAGAGAAACCTTATTCATGTGATGTGTGTGGATTATCATCTGCAACCACTTCTCATTTAAAAGTACATATGCGGACACACACTGGCGAGAAACCTTTTTCCTGTGAATTATGTGGATCAGCATTTTCAATGAATAGCAAACTAAAAAGACACATGCGGACTCACACTGGAGAAAAGCCATTTATTTGTAAGGTTTGTGACGCGGCATTCTCTGAAAATTCTCATTTGATAAGGCATGTGCAGATACACACCGGAGAGAAACATTTCACTTGTGAAATGTGTGAATCTGCATTTTCAGAGAAAAGTACATTGAAAAGTCATATGCGAGTCCACACTGGAGAAAAACCTTACGTTTGTAAAGTTTGTGGCCAAGCATTTGCAGGGAAGAGTAATTTAAACAGACACATGAAAAAACATACAAAAGCGAAACCTTATTCATGTGAAATGTGTGAATCTGCTTTTGCAGGGATTGCTGAATTACAAAAACATGTGCGAAAACACACTGGAGAGAAACCATATCCTTGTATCGTGTGTGGATCATCATTTTTATATAACTCTAGTTTTCAAAGACATATGCGAATACACACTGGTGAGAAACCTTATTCGTGTCAATTGTGTGAAGCATCATTTTCTGATAATAGTAAATTATCAAGACACATGCTCGTTCACACGGGTGAAAAACCATTTTCTTGTGAATTGTGTGAGGAAAGATTTTCACATAATTATATTTTAAAAAGACATATGCAGAAACACACTGGCGAGAAACCATATTCATGTGAAGTATGTGGCTCAACATTTTCACTGAATGATACTTTGAAACGACATGTTCGAACTCACACTGGGGAAAAACCTTATTGTTGTGAAGTGTGTGGGTTAGAATTTGCATCAAATAGTAATTTTCGAAAACACACACGTAAACACAACAGATAGAAACGTGATGCATGTAGAGTAGCATAAAGTATGATAGAAGAAACACGTGTGTAGCGGAGAATACAAGGTGACACGATTCTGGGTAAAACATAATCAACAGGAATTTAAATATATTTTTTGAAGAGTTTTTAAACACAGTGCCAAGTAGTCTCCAAGATTACTATAAGCACTTTTGTCTCATTAGAAGAAAAGCAGAATTCTCTGTCCGTGATTCTTCTCTTCAAATGGTATATAGTCTCTCTGTCTCTTTCTCTCTCTGTCTCATTCTCTTTCTATCTCTGTCTCTTTCTCTCTCTTTCTCATTCTTTCTCTTTTTCTCTCTGTTTCTTTCTCTCTCTGTCTCTTTCTCTCTGTCTGTCTCATTCTCTCTCTCTCTCTTTCTCTCTCTGTTTCTTTCTCTCTGTGTCTCTTTCTCTCTCTGTCTCTTTCTCTCTCTGGCTCATTCTTTTTCTCTCTCGGTCTCATTCTCTTTCTCTCTCTGTTTCTTTCTCTCTGTGTCTCTTTCTCTCTCTGTGTCTCTTTCTCTCTCTGTCTCATTCTCTTTCTATCTCTGTCTCTTTCTGTCTCATTCTCTTTCTCTCTCGGTCTCTCTCCCTCTATCTCTCTCTGTCTCTTTCTTTTTCTCTCACTCTCTCTTCTCTCTCTGTAAATAGATTATTACTTCTTTTTATACTTCAAATTCTATATAGAATTTTCTGTCTTTTTCTCTACAGTTTGCTACTTCTTTGCCAATAAAATTTATTTGATTTATAAACATTTTCAAATTCCAAAACACTCGGAATTTTAGATGCGGACTGATTATTTAGATTTTGAATGGTATTGTCCCAATGTTTCGGCTGATGTAACTTACAACATTTTCTTCAGCCTTCTTCAGGTGTATCTCTTCGAACTCGGGAATATTTCTGTCGAACTTGGGAATCTGTACAGAATTTCAAACAGAACCCTTTATTTGATCCATGGGGATAGATTGCTCTTGTTCCATCATCCATGACTGGGAGAAGTCTTCAGTAATTCGCAATTCTTCATATCGGCCGCACTGAGGATTGAACCTTCAACCTTGAGATGACTATCACTTAGAACTGAATTTAACTTAGTACTATATCCACTGTGGCACAGATCCTTGCGGACAGTTCTAGTATGAATTTTTGGAGCCTTAATTATCAATCCTCATCTCAAAAATTCAGAAATATATCATACTTGCATTGAATTTTATCCATAGTCATCAGAAAATAAGTAACAAGATTCCTTGAATTACAATTTCTTCCTAAGACCACTTAAGCTAAAGCCTTAAATTTTAGACGTTTTCTAGAATTAAAATTATGTAATGGATTTTGATCAAAATGTGAATAAGGATTCTCGACATAAGGTTTAGTGTCATATCTTTATTTTAATCTTAAGGGGGCATAAAATTGATGGAAAAATGTTTTAAATTCTGTACAGATTCCCGGGTTTGAAAAGACACCTGAATATGGTTAGAGATTACATTGGCCGAAACGTTGTGAGAATACAAATATTTCAAATAATATACATGCAGATGAGGATCAGTTTAATTTTGAATGGTAGATGGATGTTTTTTGTTTCTTTTTACTAAAGAGTTACCACTTATCAAAGCCTAAAGGCCACTCGAGGATAAGAGTCAATGAGTCTGTAAAGTAGACAGTGAGACAACATCGTGATTATTGGTAATGATTGTTTAAATTGGGCAGAATTTTATTTAAATAATCAAGGACGGCTCAAGAATTTGTTTACATTGGACTTGAAAACGACTATGTTGTAGTCATCTAGAAAGCAGTTCTCCGGTATTGTGTTTCACAGACGGGTAGTTCTATGAAAGAAACTTTGCTGATAGAACCTGTTTAGTGTTAAGTACACAGAGGGAGACACGGAAATTATTGATAGTGGTTGTAGCTAGACCAGTATTTGTTGTGAATATTTGACAGGGGGTATGATAGATTGGAGCTCAGTCGAACACCTGCCATGAAAATAAGGATAGAGCAGAGAGAGACTAGCAACACGTCTTCTGTTAGAAAGTGGCTTTAGTGCAGAGAAGAGGACATCCCCCACTAGATTTCGGAGTCGTTTATTTAATCTAAGTTCTCCATTAATGGAAATCGTTTTTATTTCCACAACATTCTGAACCATTGCAGCCCATGTATGACAGTCTTGAGCAAGGTCACAGACAATTTCTAATACATTGAAAGTTCAGGTAAGTCCTTGATGGGCGTTCCGTGTTCAGCTGTCCACTGATACACATGTGATACTCAGGCAGAAAGGTAGGGAGGATTGCATTGCAAATAAGCTCTCCCTCCAGGCAACGAGCTGCATGCCCGTAGAAAACGGTGGTGCAACATGATGGATGACAGATTTAAAATTAGGACGAAGAACAGTAGTTAGGGTTAGGGTTGCCATGTCTGCAATGTAAGATGCAGTGAAGGCAATCAGGGGGTACCATAGATTGGAGCTCAGTCGAACACCTGCCATGAAAATAAGGATAGAACAGAGAGAGACTAGCAACACGTCTTCTGTTAGAAAGTGGCTTTAGTGCAGAGAAGAGGACATCCCCCACTAGATTTCGGAGTCGTTTATTTTTTTAGATTAATTGTTTTTCTTACAGTACTTTCAAACTTTGTCGATAGAACTTGCTAGCTGATGTTATACAATTATCTATTCAAGGCTTTTAATGATGAGTCAGTCAAAATAAATTGACACATTATTTCTGAAATATTATCTAAAAATGTTCCTAATTTGAGTTAGTTATTCTATGGTAGTATTTTTGTTCTTTAATTGGAGATCTGTATGTATAGAAACAAGAATACCCGTTCCAGGACAGGGAAAATTAATTCCCCTGGACAGAATAGTCTTGTACCACCTTTATATTCTCCTAACTAAACCTTATGTCTAGAATCCTTATTCTAATTTTGATCAAAAGCCATTACATGCTTTTGATTCTAGAAAATGTCTGAAATTTAAGGCTTAAGAAAAAATTGAAATTCAAGGAATTTTGCTTAATTGGTGTTTACTGACTATCGATCAAATTTCATACAAATCTGAAATATTTGAATTTTCAAATGGGAGTTTGTGCTCATATTATGTCCTCTAAAAATCTTTTAAAATACGACTAAGTTCTTCCCTAGACTGTGCTACATTGCATCCCAAGATCACAGAAAATTTCTAATAGATTCACCTGTGAACCTGAAAGCTCAGTTAAGTCCTTCTTGAATGGCGTTCTGCGTTTCGTGATCGCCCGCTCGTTGTCTGCGTCCAAATATGTGGCTGAATTTAGACATTGCCTTTAGTGCCAACCACGTGTTCTCTGTTAGTGCTGTAAAAGAAAATACAGACGGATTTTAGATTGAGACGTTGGCGAAGAACAGTAGTTAGGATATGGTTGCCTTGGCTTCAATGTAAGATGCAGGGAAGGCAATCCTTACATGAATTCTGCTAATTAACCACCCTCATTGGGCATGTCTTGATTGGGCGACCGTTTGTTGATATTGAGATCTCCCTATGGGCACGCAAGGAGCACTGGAAGGGCACAAAAAGGGTCTGACAAATCCAACTCGATTATCGACATCTGCCACACCCTGCCCGAATGTAACAATGGTGGATCATCGATATACCTGCTTCATCTAATTAAAAAAAAAAAAATTTATTCCTTATATCCCAATATAATTTTATTATTTAATGGACTTAACCGATAACTGCCTTTACTGAATTTGGATGGGTTTAGTGAAAAATATCATTATGAAATGTCTGCTTACTTTTGAACTAAAAAAATTCAACTTTGACTTCGAACGATTTAAAAAATATTTCTTGCCACCTTCCAATTCTTTTTCTCCTATTTATTTTCTCAAACTAGCTCCCCAAAAATTGGAAAATTTTATCTGTCTGCTGAGTTTGTCTATAAATAAATAAACTTAAGTGCATATTTGTTTGCTTTTTGTTTGCTAAAACATTTTTTTTTAAATGTGTATTTTGCTGTCATCTTCCATAGCATTTTTATCATTCGTCTTGTCATCTCCAAATGCGGTTTAACGGTCCAAATTTTCTGATATTATCAATACAGCTCTTCAAAGTAAATCATATAAATTTGTCTGTTTTTAGTTCTTAAAATTTGTATTAATGGCCTCCCTTTTGCTATTAGTTTTGCCACAAAACCAAATCGGATTAAAGTTATATTTCACAAATCACAATGTTTTCTGGGACATTTTCTACTAAAACATTTCGAATCATGTGAAATAGTTTTTTAATTTAAAAAAAAATGTCCATTTTACCAGTTTTGACGGGTGCTAAATTGTGAAATCCATAGTCATTAAAGTGACTAACTCAAATAGTAATGATCATCTTTCACATTAAAATATAAAAACTCCTTTTTTGTTAATTAATATGGGACTCACAGTTTTAAGGAATTATAGATTAAAAAACACTTATTTTTCATTATTTATTCTTCATTGATCTTGTCATCTCCACCAAAACGCTTCTGAGTAGATCATTTCTATTGTTATTTTCTTTTAAACTTGGAGTTACACTCTCCCCTAACCCATTCTCACCATCTGGGTTAAGGAGTTTTGCCATCCACATTAATTTCAGCTTTTTCCCCATCCTTGATTGTAACAATCATCATTGATTAATATATGACTTATTTTTTTTAAGGAATTATAAAAGACACAAAAGATTCAACCAAATAAAACTATTAAAATCATCATGAAAGAACATCCAACGATATTTGCTGCATCTTTTTAAAGAAGTATACTTTCAAAAAACTTGGTTCGACATGCGCCCAGTATAAAAGAATAACTGACAATATGTGGATCATCGTTTTACAGAATTATACATTCAAAAACCAAATGTAGTTCAACACATCATATACTAGATAAAGCTACTAAGATGATCATGAAATAATATACAATGGCTCATCTTTTTAGAGAATTATACATAAAAAAGATACAGAAGATGAGACAGACCTGGTTCAACACTAGATGACCCAGACCTAATTTAGATATTAGATAAAGTGTTATGATACCTTTCCTATAGGACTACTTGAACAGCTTCACTCACCATAAATACTGGGAGTGCATGCTTCTCAGTGTTGGAACCATACCAGTCTATACTAGTAGTCAAGATTTTCTTCTATGTTGTATTATACTTGTTTTCTCTAAACTTCGTGTTTTCCTTCCGGACCCTTTACAGGTCCACAATATAAAGCTACTAAGCTGATCATGAAATAATATACAATGGCTCATCTTTTTAGATAATTGAAATTACATTGAAAAGACACAGATGACCCAGACCTGGTTCAACACTAGATGACCTAGACCTAGTTCAGATACAGCTACTTAGATGATCCTGAAAGAATATACAATATGTGGATTATCTTAAAGAATTATACTTACAAAACCTACAAAAGTTGACCCACACTTCGTTCAACAAGTGGGGCAACTTTAAAGGGAATTATACGTTCAAATAATTAAAATAATATACATATTTTATTAAGCTAGCTTTTGACTTGAATTACACGTTTTAGAATTAAAAAAAAGGTGAGAGGTATAATGGTCGGTTATAATGAATGAGGTTATTCGATATCTAAAATCATTTTAGTTGAAATTCCATGTTCGAAACAATAAGACCCCCAATAGTTTAACAGAAAATACCTTTTTATTTGTCGGTACTAGAAAGCGATTACAAACAGACAAAATGAGGCATCACACAAACTTGTACAGTCTGACTCTAACTGGAAAAAATACTTACGTGGACACATAAAAAATACTTACTTGTTAATAGGCAAATTACTCAGGACTAGTCTTTGTTTATATCAAGAGAAAATAGTACATCAAAACATGTGACCGAGGTTTACAGATAGGAGTGATTTTTGTATGCATGCGAGTCATGGACCTTGACAGCCGAGCTCCAAAGAAAAATCCAAACGGTAGAAATGAGATGCTACAGAAGAGTGCTTGGCATCTCGTACTCAGACCGTGTCACAAACGAAGAAGTTCGCGCGCTCATCAACGCAAATCTGAACAACTACGAAGATTTGCTGACAACTGTAAGAAAAAGAAAGCTTGGATGGTATGGTCACGTGACAAGGGGCAGTGGTCTCTCCAAAACCATCCTGCAGGGAGCAGTGCAAGGCAAGAGAAGGAGAGGTAGACAACACAAAAGATGGACAGACAACATCAAAGAGTGGACGGGCTACAACTTCGCTACAACCCAGTCCATTGCCCATGACCGTCAGAAGTGGAGACAGCTGGTGTGGAGTTCATTGGTGCAGCGCCCCTACGACCCAGGAGGGGGTTAAGGGACTAAGTCAAGTCAAGTCAAGTGATTTCCTGGGTGAGTTTCACAGATTTGACAGAATGTTTGCTTTTCACTTGAACGCTCTAGGGTTTATGGTTGCCATTTGATCATACTGCAAAATACTGTTTAAATTATTATGGACTATGATGATGAATTCTGGTCTTGGAATCCGGCCAAACCAAGAAAAGACCACAATAAAGATAAACTGTAACATTGGGGAGTAGAGAAGTGATATTCTACACTGTTTTACTAACTGAAGGAAGGGGCCCCTTGATTTATGAGAACTTACTGAAGTAAAATGAAAAACAAAAGAAGAACCAATAAAAAGCGACATTCTCAAAAAAATTATTTGATATGCACATGTGGCTTAACTTAAAGACCAGTCAAGTGAATAGAGTTGGAAAAAAGGTTTAGATCTTTATTAGCATTCACTGATTAACAGCTTTCACACTAGTCAGAATAACCAGTGATTGCTCACTGACAATAACCAGTGATGTTCCCTTTTTCATTCAGAAACCACCAGTCTTACAAGCACGCCTGATGATTTTGATAATTATTATCGTTTCATTAAAATATAAGACTTACTTCGAGATGCGCAAAACTAGTAGTGATTTTTCATGTATGAATAAATAAATTTTTACATAAAAATGGAATCTAATATATAAAATTAAGCCAGCCTATTTCTCCAGGTTAGCAATAGTCTTTAATCTAATGAATCGCTATTTGATTCTGACTAGACAATTTTCCTTTTTTACCCTTCCACACTGTTGTTTAAAATAAGAAACTTTTTTGATTCATTTTGTTTCAAAAAATACTTTATCCGATTAGGAATATTTTTCAGTCGCAAAGACTAAAAACATACATATTTATCTTTACAACCTGGCTTTGTAAACAAACCAGTGTATATTATTTTTAATTATTTTTTAAAATAATTCTTCTTCTAAGAAAACCAAACCGACAAAGTCGTTACAGACTTAATTCTTTCCATTCAACTGTTCGGCATGAAATGCCCTTTCTCTTCACAGCAAGACAATGTTGCTGACCCAATCCAGTTGATTGCTCACTGATCTAAACAAACACAACATGGGAGTGAGTAGTCGCTGGACCAGGCGTTTCAACATCAGCAACCTTTATGAGAATGGCAACTTTTCCCAAGTGGTACCGGGTGACCAACCGAACCCGGAACGGCCGAACTTGTGATGTCATGCAAGCTGGGGATGAATGGGCCCCTTTTTTCCTGTTGCAGCTATTTATCTTTACAACTGAAAAAAATATGTTAAAAAACCCGTAAAGAAACAAACGTTGATTAATTCAGCTTTCGTATGTTAAAGCATGAAAAGACTAGAATAGTCAATTATAAACAAAAAAGGAAATATTACTACAAGTAGTAATAATATTAACTACTAGCTGTAGAGAGATAGAAAGAAGTGGATTAATTCAGCTTTAGTATGTTAATAAATAAAGGAAAGATTCCCACATGTTCATCCATTCATCACTTTAACACTTTCTCACTGTTTGCCCCCTCCCCCACACACTTTTGTTTCTTCTGTTACTATTTCTGTCTCTCGATTTATTAAAAGTCGAGGGTAATAAAGAAAGGAAAGTATGAAAAGATTGGAATAGTCAATTATAAACAAAAAAGGAAATATCACCACAGGTAGTAATAATATTAACTACTAGCTGTAGTGGATATCTAGCGATCAGAAAAATAACAAATTTTGGATTTTATCTTTTTTATTTTTATATTCAACTGGATTTATCAACTCAGTTTTTTTCTGATTCAAATAATCTCACCTAAACTCAGTGGGTGACCCAACGTGCCACACTTTTTTTTTCTAATAAGGTTAGTTAAGCATTCTTATGAACCTGTTTCTTGATTATACATTTATGTTTTAAAAAAGTTACAGATAAAAATAGTCATCACTTAGTGTTTGAAGTCAAATAACACAATTATGTGTACAGGACCTGATGTGACAAACAAGAGTATTTATGACCGGTGGGTTTAGACGTCTGTAAAATACGAGACCAATGATAGAATTTTACTAGATTTTAGGGCAATGATTATAAGGCGATAGATACAGATGTTGCTGGATCAAAGTATACACCATAATGAAATTGCGGTGGAGACCACATTGTTCCAGAGTTGAGTATTGGAGAAAAGTCTACTACATGATAAGGATCTGGTAGCAGATACAGTGTAGCATTGAATACGTTGTCACCTGATATCAGTGCCATATTTTATTAAGTGGAGGGGAGGGAGTTTAAGTCAACAGGAACCAGCGCTAGAATTAGCTGAGTAATATTGATTATATTTTCTTATAAGTGTTTCCCTGCCAAGTTTAAAAACTCTTGTCTACTCTACTATTGCTCGAATAATAAATAACTCATCAAAGATAATAGATAACATAATATAACACATGTTTTGTTTATTTGTATTTTTAATGGTTTTATATGTATATTTTGCTACTGAATTAAAAAATCACATTCGTCTTGGCATAATCTCGATTGTTTTTTGATTTTTTCTTAATTTAATATTTTCGCGTTTTATGCACAACCTTTCTCTACAGCAGTATGCTGTAAAGATTATTACAGAGCATTTAGTACTTTTTTCATATATTGAATTGTATTTAGTAAAAAAGTTACAGATAGTATTAGATAAAAATAGTCATCACTGAAAGAAATATATGATACTGTTTGGGGCAAAGAAAAGTAAACAAAGAAAGCAAAACAGTTTGATGCCACACTTCAGTTTATACATGACTTGTCCACCAAATTTCAATCATGAATATCCAACAGCTCGATGATAAGCCTACATGAATACAAAATCGTCAATAACTCTGATACACCCTCTTTTGATACTGTCCTAATTTTGGCTTTACCTACCCTCTTCAGATTAAGACTTGTTTTGACATTAATTTGAAATAAGCTTACAGATAAAAAAATTTGGATAGGGGGGTTATGGTCAGTATCACATATCTACTGATGAAACGGTCACCAAAGTGTCCCCACATGTTGAACAGCAATAGAAGAAAAGCTGTTGGACATTCATGACTGAAACTTGGTGGACAAGTCAAACACAGACTAAAATTTCTTTGTACCAAATATGGTTGGATTGCAGAAAGGATTGTGAACTTTATTAACAGGTGGAATTTTTAAAGATCACCCTGTAACACAATTCATTTATGAAAAATAAATATATGAAGTATGTCTGCTATTGCAAAGAATTTATTAAAATTTCAACCAAGATTTTCCTTCAAAATAATTGAATCCGGGTCTAATGCACTTTCTCATCATTTTCTGACACATTTTTGGAAGGATTCTTCAGGGCTGGCCCTAAACTTCATTGTTAACGGTCTCTTACTGGCATTCAGACCTTCAAAACAGGCCCTTTGATTTTGGTTAAAAATGTCACATGGAGCAAGTCAGGTGAATAGGGCGTTCAGTGATATTCTTTTTATTCGCTGCTGTGTTAATTATTCGTTTCTCAGTGATCTTAGACCTGATCTTGTCATCTCCACCAAAACGCTTCTGAGTAGATCATTTCTATTGTTATTTTCTTTTAAACTTGGAGTTATTTTAAGCCGAATTTTTTTCCAAAAGATTAGTTTTCCTGTTTTTAAATCTAACGTTGAAAGTTACATTTAATTATTGCAGTATTTCTTGGTTATTTAATTATTAACGTAACAAATTTGTTTTTAAACTATAATTATTAACCCTAACCCTAACCCCAAACCTTACAACTAGTTAAAATAAAGCAGGTGCAGATATGCTAGATTGAAACAGTGACCTTCAGATCTTGAGTCAGATGCAATAACAAGTGAGCCATTCGACTTGCCATATGTTTTATAATTTTAAGTATTTTAAATCGCCTCACCCTTTTCCTGCTGCTGCTATCTAGTTAAAATGGTGTCCATATTAAATGTCTTCCTAGCCGGATCAGATATTTGAAGAAAGAAAGGAATCGAAATACATTATCTGGTTGTTTAAGACATTCACAAATGTTTCACAAACATTGATTTTGTAGGAAGAAAGCAATTAATGATAATGAAAGCAGCAACTCACGCACACGCACAAATACAGATAGACACACATATACAGAAACACACACATATGTGTGTATGGGTATATAAAATGACAAAAACTGTCCGTGGAAAACGACTTTATTCGATTGAATTTATATCCGTTTCAGTAAAATCATGTTGGCCGGTCTTAATTCAGGAACGACCTGAAAATAAATGGATGAGATGCAATGGCTGCAATGAGCTGATAACACAATCTTCCTTTCCCTCTTTCGTCTATAGCACACCCAGTCCTGTTATTTTTCAGAGCAATTTATACATGTTGAAGAGCCCTTTTCTTGCAGATGAGAATTTATTAATAGAACTGTGATCGGCATGCCCAAAAGCATGTATCTCTTTGTTTTTTGTTTATTTTATATACATTTTCAAGGTGACTGGAATGTTTACCTCACATCCCATAACTATGATCAAGTCTAGCACAAGGATATTCTAGGTTGTGTCCTCAATGCGCTATGTTACATTGGGAAAACAAAAATTCAATTGGTGTTTTATTCAATGTCCAAAAATGCAAAAAGATTTTTATATTCATTTTTATATTGTTGTTATATGTATGCAGTGCGTATGGGAGACAGGTTTAGTTCTGATGACCTCAGAGGAAGATTAAATCTGGACAGTACAGGGAGATGTGTGCAGAACAGGAGACTATGATTGCATGGTCACATTGAAAGAAAGGATGAGAGTTTGGGGGTTAGTAGATGTAGATTAGTTGTTGTAGCAGGTTCAGTTTACAGTGGAAAATATGGGAGGAAGTGATAAAAATAGACTTTAGGGAAAGAGGGATAAAGAAAGACCTGGTCAGAGATAGATTAGTTTTGAAAGCAATTAAAACTTCATATTTTTAAAAATACTAACTCGACACAAAATTTATTTAACGTGATTGTCATTCCAAATCACTTAGCAGTGAGAAGGATGAGGACAGAAACAGATTGAAATTACTAATTAGTTATACCTTGTCAACCCATGTCATTACACAGACTCTCTTGCTATCACCCTTTCTTTCTTTAAAACATTTCAACTAAGTTCAACCGAATTACTTAAGACTTGTACCCTGATGGAACGAGATTTAATAGATAGTTTAGTTTGAAATTCCATACAGATTACCAAGTTCGTGATAAAGATCCCCGAGTTTAAAGACGGAAAGAGGTTACATCAGGCAAAACAAAGATGAAACGTTGTATGAATCACATCCAAGATGAGAACAGTAGTTTGAATAATCCAAATAATCAAAATTTTACAACTTTGTCGGAAATTTAAATGAGTTGATTAGTCCCCCAAACAAGAAAAACTCACTCTGAACAATAACATATATTTATGTAATATATATATATATATATATATATATATATGTATGTATATATGTGTGTGAGTACAATATATACAAAAGTGAAACAAAAACTCATGTTGCTCTTAAGAGAAAAGATATATAAAATAAAATAACATGGAATCACATAATCACCGGTGCAATAATTTATTTCGACCCTACGGCCTTATTCAAGCATCCAAGCGAGGTGATTACATTTAAAAAAAATTTCAAATTACTTTATTTTATTCTTGCTGTTTATTATATTGAGCTCTCATACCCGGATTTCCTTCTGGAATTTATTTCAGTCTAACACACACACACACATTATATATATATATATATATATATATATATATATATATATATATATATATATATATATATATATATAAAGTAGAGAACTAATCTAATAGCAAACTTTTAGAAAAGGTAAAACCTATTGTGAAAATATACAGCTCAATATACCGGATAGAGCATATAGATAGATAGAAGGATGAAAAGGACTTTTTGACACCGGATTTTTTTACAATCAGACATTTGCTTGCATTCGGGCAGCTTTTTGCCATGTGTTTTTTTCCCCACAATCATTGTTTTACTTTTTAAAATCTTGGCTTCTGCCAACTTATCTATCCCAGGAATTTCCTCTGATGATAAGATTTTGATCTTTGAAAAGCCTGGCTTAAGGAAAAAATTAATTGAATAAATTGCTTTTTTGCAGAATATACCTTGTATTGAGCAACTGAATTGAAAAAAGATCTGCCTCCATAGCTTTTCTAATTCCTTTTCATCCTTCTATCTATCTATCTCTCTCTCTCTCTCTCTATATATATATATATATATATATATATATATATATATATATAACAGTGTGTGACAACAATATATACATAAATGAAAAAATCTTATGTTACTCTTAAGAGAAAAGATAAGTTGCAGAATCTGGGTCGAGGAATTTTGCAGTTTTCTTTATTTTTGTTCAGAAACTTTCTCCTTACCAGTTGCCACTTTCTTCCAAAGAATTATATTGTTTCAATTTGAATACTGTGTGAGCACCAAATCTTAGAGAGTTAATGCTTTTATTGAGTATTTTCACTCGACTAACCAATCACAGATGGTTTTATATGATCAAGAATTTCGTTTCATGCATCATTATGGTCGATAAAAGGTTCTTTTAATTTTTATTATCAGATGGTGCGCCAGTGACCTTCAAAATTGTAAACCTGCATTTAGTTATCTGTGCCAAAAACATAGTTGTTTTGAATAACCTAGCTCGATTAATAAATGAATTTTCCATAAGTGCCCTCTCTGCCTGTCACTTTAATATGAGAAATATGACCTCTCAACTTAAATGTTTCAAATGACAACATTTGTCTACATTTCTTTTAATACATTATTCTATTTAACTAAATCAACTTATATTGCACAAGGAAAATACCCCATAGTGTCAGAAGCATATTAATTTTTCAAGTCTACACATTTGCATAAAACTAATATGTCATATTATTATAAATTTTCAGTCACTAAAAAAATGAAACAAAGTTGGCTAAACAGTTTCTCTGTAAAAATTTATTTTCTTGGAGCCAGGCATTTTTTTTACTATTTTCAAATATATTTTGTAAACATTATCAATGATATACCTGAGTAGGATATTGAGCTTTCAATTTTCGCAAGTTTAAACCTGAATTTAATTTGGAAAATTTATTTTAATAATTTTTAAAGGAATTAGATATTTAAATCTAATATAATTATATCATATATATATATATATATATATATATATATATATATATATATATATATATATATCAAAGATATCTGTGTCCAGGCATCGATTTTCAATGGTAGATCTAGTTGCAGAAATGACATATTTGTAATTAGCAGAATGCTGGATGATGTTATAGTTGTGATTTGCATATATTTTGATAATTCTTATTTTCAAACCAAACCTGAATGAAACGAACGTATTTGCATATTAATATTTGAGTGTGAAATCAAAAAACGTCTTTTTAATAATATTTTATTTTCCCGATACTGCATTGAATTTTACCAGTTTTAGTTGTAAATTACAAAATAAAATTACAAAATATGACTACCTTCATGTGTAACTTTTGCTTTTTTTTTCAATTTTCTGTTCTCTTTGATTTTGCTGGGGATAGGACATCCTACTGGATGCCAGACATTCATGCACTATTTAAGAGACACCAACCAAGAGATCTTTTTAAGATTCTAAGCATGCATTTAAGTGCACTCATCTAACCAGGTCTATTTGCAAGGTCGTTTTTAAGTTCTTTTTCATGAGCCAAGTTCTATGATTACTTGAATAATTAAAATCTTCCTATGGTTCCAATTTCTTTTCATATCGTTTATAAGATCTTCATATGTAGTTCTCTTCCCCTCTCAGCTTTGTTGAGGCTTCTATCATTTGGGACAGTGATTTCGACTACGGTTTCTATTCTCTCCCTCAAGATTAAATCTGGACAGTATAGGGAGATATGTGCAGAACCGAAGACTATGATTGTATGGTCACATTGAAAGAAGGGATGAGAGTTTTGGGGTTAGTGGATGTAAATGAGTTGTTGTAGCAGGTTCAGTTTACAGTGGAAAACATGGGAGGAAGTGATAAAAATGGACTTTAGGGAAAGAGGGATAAAGAAAGACCTGGTCAGAGATAGATTAGTTTTGAAAGCAATTAAAGCTTCATATCTTCAAAAAGACTAACTCGACACAAAATTGATGGAAGTTATTTATTTAATGTGATTGTCATTCCAAATCACTTAGCAGTGAGAAGGATGAGGACAGAAACAGATTGAAATTACTAATTAGTTATACCTTGTCAACCCATGTCATTACAGACTCCCTTGCTATCACCCTCAGTAATCTGAATAATCCAAATAATCCAAATTTGAGTGCATAGTCATAGTGGATGGTGTATGACTTGTTTGCAACAGTTAAGTATGTGTTTTAATGTGTTCTTTCAAACTCTGTTTATCAGAAAATGATGACTCACACACATTGCAAGAATTAGGGTTTTCCATATGTTTTCGCATGTGTACGCTTAAATTTGAGTTTTGTGCAAATGCCACACCACAAACATCACAAGAAAAAGGCTTCTCTCCAGTATGTGTTTGGATGTGTCTTCTTAAATGCGAACTCGAGGAAAATTTTAATCCACACATTTCACACAAAAAAGGTTTCTCTCCAGTATGTATTCGCAAATGTATATGAAAATTACCTTTCCATACGAATTTTGCTCCACACACATCACACGAATAAGGTTTTTCACTGGCATGGGTAACCATGTGCTTTTTCAAACTAGAACTTTCTATATATGCTACCCCACAAACTTCACAAGCATAAGGTTTCTCACCAGTGTGTTTTCGCATATGTATATTTAAAGAAGAATTCATTGAAAATGTTGAGCCGCACACATCACAAGAATAAGGTTTCTCCCCAGTGTGTGTTCGCATATGTATTTTTAAACGCGAACACCATAAAAATGATAATCCACACACATCACAAGAATAAGGCTTTTCTTCACTGTTTATTTCTGTTTCCTTGTTTAAATCATCATTTTCTGAATTAGACGATCCACAAATCGAACGATTCTCTCTAGCATGTGTTCGCTTGTGCATTTTTAGATTATAACTCAATGAAAATGCTGATCCACATACATCACATGGGTAAGGCCTTTCTCCCGTGTGAGTTCTCATGTGCTTCTTTAAACCAGAGATTTCTATGAATGCTGCTCCACACACCTCACAGGAATATGGTTTTTCCCCAGTGTGTGTTCGCATGTGTATTTTTAAATATGGATTCCGTGAAAATGCAGCTCCACACACTTCACAAGAATAAGGTTTCTCTCCGGTGTGCACCCGTAAATGCATTTTAAAACTTGATAATCGTGTAAATGCTGCTCCACATACTTCACAAGAATAAGGTTTCTCTCCAGTGTGCATACGCATGTGTAATTTTAAAGCTGTACTATTAGTGTAGGCAGATTGACATATCTTACATGGATATGGCTTTTCTCCTGTGTGTGTTCGCATATGTATTTTTAAACTAGATTTCCGGCTAAATGCTAATCCACACACTTCACAAGAATATGGTTTCTCTTTATTGTGAGCTAGCAGGTGTATTTTTAAATAATGATTCTGTGAAAATATTAACCCGCACACATCACAAGAGAATTCAGTATTTTCAGCCGGCGTTTGATTGCACTTTTGTAAGCTTGTATTGCATGAATCTGTTGATCCAGAATAAGCTTTCTCTTTACCATGTGTTTCCATGTGTACTTTTAAATGAGAATTATCTGAAAATGCAGATCCACACATTTCACAAGAGTACATTTTCTGTTTAGTGTGTTAAAGTTTGAAAGTAAAGTTTTGTTTTCTTAACAGTAAAAAAAATTAAAAGAACATCTACTTGACTGCTGTCAAAAAAGAGAAAAACTTTAGATTTCATCCATTATATCTTTCTGCTCTTACAGACTTTCTTCATTTTTTACTCTTGTGCTGTTAGTTTGTTCTCCATTAAAAGTGACACCTGTAAATAGAGAATAAATATCATTAAAAATATTAACATACCGTTCGTTACAAATAAATAACAAAGAAATACAAGTTAATGATAATTTAGTATTAGAAACAGTAAAGTAATTATATTATCAGCTAGAAATTGAAAGTAACTCGTTTAGCACGACACCATTCTAAAGCTACACTGTATCTGACACCATTCTAAAGCTACATCTTGTCAAACATAAAAACAAACACATATTCAAATTGAAATGAAACTCTGAATACAATAGGTTGCTGCAAGGTAGACACAATGCCCTATCAGAGAACTTTGTCGACCACACTTCATCTGACTGCAACCCCTCAACTTCTTTGTGTTCAGCGCAGTGAAACAAGGAAGCAACAGATCAAGCTGCAACACGACAGAATCACCAGAGCCTCTGAGGGCCTATGTCAGAAAACAGTGATGAAGGTTTGTGGCTGGTTCCAAGCTGTCATTTAAACAAAAGTCACAGATATTATGCAAGCTCAATCTCTAATTCTCATAGTTCAGCAGGTCAACAAGGCACCAACAGATCAAGCTGCAACATGACAGACAAACTAAAGGCCAAAATCACTACGTCAGAAAACAATGATGAAGGCTGGGTTCAAGCTGTCATTTAAACCAAAGTCAGGTTCTTTTTCTATTAATTTTATGTCATTTCACTTTTGCCTTGTTCAGGTGAGGGTTAGGGTTTTAGGGTTATGTTTTCTGATATTATGCAAGCTCACTCTCAAATTCTCATAGTTCAGCAGGTCAACTGTCCAAATTCCACTCTGTGTTGTCTTGTCTAATCACTTGCTTCAAAGTTTTCCTTGGATAGTCAATCTTCCTGCAATTAAAGACAGCCACACTTCTGCCATCTTTTATCCAGATGAATGCACAACATGATTATACCAGCATAACTTATTCGTCTTAAGGATAAGCGCAAATGTAGTGCTTCCAGCAACTCCTCCGACCTAATGAGTTGGCTCTGATCAGATTTTCATTGCTGATCCATCGGATCTGTCATTGCATTGCAGTTGAATGAAATTGACAAGTCATGAAGATAAACTGATTAATAAATCTAAAAATTAAACTACTGTTTTATTTTCTTCGAGATAGTAATCTCGTAAACAAATATTTTCTGCATTCACCATGTTGATTTGATCTGATCTTCTGTAATAATATTAATAAAGATAGATCGATATGAATGAAGTATATTTATTTTTGAAGGATACGTGTTTTGCATAAACACATTCTGTATTTTTTTAAGGTATAAATTTGTATGTGGTTTTAAAATAATGAAAACAATAAAAAAAACGATTGTCATTTAAGTCGTTTCAGTCCCACAGAATTTTTTAGTTGGTGACCTTGCTTTTGGCAGTTCTAGAAGCTCCACCCTCCCAAACCCTCACCTTTTCTTTTTGGGCAGAGATCAATTTATTACTAAGTGCTCCTATCAGAAAATGCTGATTTTTTGTGCGTAATCACGTTGATTAACATTAGATCATGGAAGTTAAGGAGCGTTGAACCTGGCCAGTACTAAATGGGTGACCATTTGGGAATACCAGGTGCTGTATGTGGCCTGGAGAGGACATGGGCTCCACCAGGTTCTATCATGCCCACAGATAAATATCTGCCAGACTCCCCCGACGACATCGTTGGACATTATGGGATATCATCATCATCATCGTCATAGTGTACACGCCTATTGTGTCTTGGTTTTTTAATCCTCAACTTCTGACCTTGTGTCACATTGTTCTTGCATTACTGGTGGGAGGGAGGTAAATACCAACATAGAACCCATGATTGGGAGTCCCGAATAATATATTACTGATTTTAATTTTTATTTTTTGATCTTGTTTGTTCTATTAATATACTTTTACATAATTCATCAGTCTTTCTCTCTATTTGTCTGCAAGATTAATATCGTCAAGGAAAAATATCTATCAAATAATTTAAAAAGGAAATATGTTTCAGAAGTTTTTAGATGAGGCATTGCCGATCTGGGAATTGGTACGGAATTTCGAATGGAACCCTTTATTTAATCGACGTGGGTATCTTGCACTCATTTTGTCTTCTACCCGCTCATAGTAATAAGATGAATAATGATATTAGGTGAGGGTTAGAAGACTTTCCTAATACTAAAATCATATACATGGGGTCGATTGCTATGTTTATAAAGCCAAGTATCTCATAAATATATACATTTAATAATGAATTCCTTTCTACATTTGCAACTTTGTCAAGCCATTTATGGGATCTGAATGGTAAAAACATTCCATACAACTTTAGATGGCTAATAGTTAAAAAGGCTAGTGTATCAAGTCCTTAGATAGAAACTGTAGGTTATGTTTTGATGAATTTTTATCCATAATTAAACATACAGGTAGTTTACTTAATAAAAAAGATGAAGTCCTTTCCAAACTATATCTATAAGAAATTGTTTGAAGATAACCATTTTCAAGTTCCATTATGTTGTAATCAATAACACTTATGAACTAACAGTAATTTATTATTCTGGACATAACTACCCTTTAAACACTGTTAAACTCTTTTTTAACCCTAACCCTAACCCCTACAGCCAAACAGTTTAGATCTTATCGTGTTTCTTCATAATCAATAATAATTTCCACATTTCCATGATATTGGATGAAAATCTACATATTAAGATAGTGACACCAAATTATGATTTGATATTTTTATATTAGGTCAATTTTAATATACATAATCCATAATTGTTATACCAAAATAGCCATGCCAAAAATAGGCATTTTTTGATAGGGGCACCTCAGGCGATCAGCAATAACTCTGACTCAATGAGGAGGTAATGTATGGGAGGGTTAACTTTCTAGAACTGAGCTGAACCATACTTCATTCTGGTAAAGAAAAGCCTCGTGCTTTCAAGTCAGCCATTGATTGCCGAGGACAGATTCTTGGCTTGTATGAAAAGATACACAACAATCATATTTAAGATAATCAACATATTAAGATAGTGACACTAAATTATGATTTGATATTTTTATATTAGGTCAATTTTATTCCGTGGTACTATAATATTCATAATCCATAACTATTATATCAATGCTTAAACATAAACTTAATCTGAAATTTTATAATAATAATTGGTGATCTTACTCATAATTGTTTTCCATATAACAATTGAAGAGTTTGAATGCAAAATGCGATAAATGCCATTTTAAGATTCGATCACACCACAAAATTTTGTTTAACATAATTTATTTTTGCGTTTAATTAAAATATTTTTTTTAGAAGTCAATTTTGTTTTTGCGTTTAATTAAAATTAACCCTAACCCTAACCACAAAATTTTGTTTAACATAATTTATTTTTGCGTTTAATTAAAATATTTTTTTTTGGAAGTCAATTTTGTTTTTGCATTTAATTAAAATTAACCCTAACCACAAAATTTTGTTTTACATAATTTATTTTTTGCGTTTACTTAAAATAATTTTTTTTTGGAAGTCAATTTTGTTTTTGCATTTAATTAAAATTAACCCTAACCACAAAATTTTGTTTAACATAATTTATTTTTGCGTTTAATTAAAATAATTTGCTTTGGAAGTCAATTTTCAAATGATTTGTCTTTTTAGTATTTAATGTTTCCATTTGAACAGACAGGATTTATTGCGTTTTCCATTCAACTTCTTCAATTATTAATCTATGCTTCAGAACTTTTGAGATGAGGATTGATAACTTGTATTATTTTGATTATTAGAACTACTGTTCTCATCTTGGATGTTATTCGTACGTTTCGGCCGATGTAATCTCCGAGCTTCTTCAGGTGTATTTTGTCGAAGTTGGGAATTTTTGTGTTGAAGTCGGGAATCTGTACGGAATTTCCAATGGAACCCTTTTATTTAATCGATGGGAGTAGCTTGCCCTCGTTACGTCTTTTACCCGGTCATGGCTGACGGAACGAGAGCAAGCTATCCCCATGGATTAAATAAAGGGTTTGAATAATCCAAGAAATAATGTTTTTATTTTTATGGATTTTAGATAAGAAATTAACACAATGTGTCCTTTGTTTTTGTTATCTTTTGTTAAGTTATAACCCTAACCCTAACATTTGTTATGTTGTATATATATATATATATATATATAAAGAGGTGTACTAAAAGCGAACTTTTAGGAAAGGTAAAACCCTATTGTGAAGAGTATACAGCTCAATATCCAGGATAGAGCAGGTAGAGATGAAGGAGAATGGAATTAGAGAAAGCAAAAGCCAAATCAAAATTCAATTCAAAAGTTCAAAGCAAGGTATATTCCGCAAAAAGGCAATTTATTCAAGTTAAATTTTCCTTAAGCCAGGCTTTTCAAAGATCAAAATCTTAACATCAGAGGAAGTCGCTGGGATAGATAAGTTGGCATTGGCCAAGAATTAAAATTTGAAAAAAAGAAATAAAATAAACGACCTACATATCTACATCGTATTCTCTCTGTTGGACTCTTCGACACCGGACTTTTTGGCAATCGGACATTTGCTTGCACCCTGGCACAGTTTTGCCCTACGTTTCTTTCCCTACAACTTTTATTTTATTTCTTTTTTTCAAATTTTAATTCTTGGCCAATGCCAACTTATCTATCCCAGCGACTTCCTCTGATGATAAGATTTTGATCTTTGAAAAGCCTGGCTTAAGGAAAATTTAACTTGAATAAATTGCCTTTTTGCGGAATATACCTTGCTTTGAACTTTTGAATTGAATTTTGATTTGGCTTTTGCTTTCTCTAATTCCTTTCCATTCTCCTTCATTTATATATATATATATATATATATATTTATTGATAGGGGCACCTCAGGCGATCGGCAATAACTCTGACTCAACGAGGAGGTAATGTATGGGAGGGTTCACTTTCTAGAAGTGAGCTGAACCATACTTCATTCTGGTAAAGAAAGGCCTCGTGCTATCAAGTCAGCCGTTGATTGCTGAGGACGGATTCTTGGCTTGTATGAAAAGATACACAGCAATCATATTTAGGAATTAGTAAAGTCAAGAAGTTTTAATTATTTATTTATTTTAAAAATATTTCACCCAAAACAAGGCAGGCCGTTACTGTAGACATAAAAGGCTACTGAGAAAAAGGGTGAAAGTTTTTTTTTTTTTTTTTTGGTCAGCCTAAATTAGGAGCTGTGCAGCGAGATGTCTGTTTACATTAGTTTTAAATTTCTGCATGTCATTACCATCAGGAAAACAGGGAGCAGGGAGGGAGTTCCAGAGTCTAGCAGCACGAGGAAAGAAGCTTTTGGAGTAGAAAGCTCTTCGGCATCTGGGGACCTCCACAGTGGGATTTGGCAGATTGGCAGGTTGATCTAGAGAATTTGTGTCTAGTGTATTTGCATCGAGGAGGCACCAGAGCAGCAAGTTCATCAGAGCACAATCCATTGAAGTACTTGTAAAACAGGCACAAGGAAGCAACATTGCAGCGATGGGACAGGGGCTGGAGCTTGGTGGATAATGGGGGGGGGGGGCCTGTTAAGTTGGCGACTCTTTTTTGGACCTTGTCTAAGAAGGAGAGACTAGTGAATAATATTTTAGCTATAATCATGTCACGCATGCGTGCAACGTTTTCTGTATTTTTTTCGCATTTTTTTTTTTGCTAAACTAGCATATTTTAGATTTCTTTTGCGTATTGACAACTCAGACTTGGGGTTAGTGTTAAGGTTAAGGATGGGCATTTTTTTTGCTGCAAAACACACATTTTGGTACTAATGCAGAATAGACATCCAATAATTTAACAGAGATTCCTGAGTTTTGACAACAAATTCCAAACTAGCAGATATATACAGACGATATATTGGCAAACGATCGACCCTTTCGTCAGTTTATTTTTGCAAATTTCTGACTTGTGCACGTTTTCAGATAAAGAAGATCTTCTTTTATTTTGGAAATATCGCTTTTTTTTTCTCTTCTTATTCTTATGATATTTCGTAAATATGCCGAATTTTTAATTTAGCAGCCACCGTTCTCTATTTGCAGTCTTCCTACCCTCACAAACAAAAAAAGAACTGAAACCCTACTACTAACCCTAAGTCAAGATGCCCCCCCTCCGAAGACCGATAGAATAATAATTTAAAAAAAAAAAAACACAATTTATCCTCCACAAAATAAACTGGAAAAAAAAAAATTAAAACAAGTAAAACCATTGCTCTATACTGGGAAATCATAAAAATACACAATAAATTGTTTGCAAAAGGAGTTTGGCTTGTTCGTCGAACTTTAGAGTAGCTACGCAAGTCAAGGCTCGGGAATTTACTTAAGTACTTGGATTTATATTCGGCATTCACACTCACGTATTTTTAGAAATATGTCTGCTAAAAAAAAAAATGCCGTTCATTAAAACTAACCCTAAGTGCAGGATGGCAATAAAAAACCCCTAAAATATACTAGTTCTGGCAACAACAAAAAGGTATTTAGTTGAAACCAATTCGATCCATAACACAAGCCTGGCAAACATGCGACTCGGGTCCACGACTGAGGGTGTACATGTGAAGAGCAAAATTACTACTAGATAATAATTATCGAGAAAAGTTTTAAGAATAATTTTTTTTAGTAATGTCCAGTAATTAGCAACTATACATATTATTAGGAAGCAGCTTACAATAATTAATTTATTTCCATAAAATCGAATGTAAAAAGTACAAAAATATAAAAGAACTAAATTCACAAAAAAACACTTTATTCACCATGATTTAGTGAAAAAAAAAATCATGAGTCAATTTGTTGATATTGACTATTTGATTACAAAAAAATATAATGGCGTAATAATACAATCAGAAAACAAATTAACATTTTACAAAATCAAATACTTTATAAACAAAATAATGTTCAACGAAAAAATAATATGTATCTTATCTACCTCCTCCCCAGTAGGTTAGACACAAGGTCAAGTGTGGAAAGCCAGCGCACTAGGATTAGCGCGCTCTGGCCTACAAAAATGCCTGAGCAGCCCCGTCATCATTCCCCGGTAGGTAAAGCCTGGGAGGGTGGAAAGTTGCTAATTACTGGTCATTGCTAAGAAATCTTTTACTAAAACTCATCTCGGTAATAATGGTCTCCACATGTCCGCAACCAGTCGTGGACTCCAGTCGCATGTTTGCGAGGTTACAAGTCAAAACGTCACCAAATTCTTTAAGTGATATTTATCGTCAAATAATTTGTTACTTGTACCAGTGTTCTACTTTTGTAATAATGAAAAGGTTTTCAAAAATATATTTTTTAAATAGCCGGCATGTAGATCCGAGATGCTTTTCGAAGCAAACGGTTAATACTTAAATCATCGTTATCATATTCGACCCACATTAACAATATTCTTATTATAATATTTGGGAATCTTTTACGAGACTCAGCAGAGTAAAAACGCAAAAAAAAACAAATTACAACAAATAAAAGTAACTGTAAGCTGTAAAAGTTAGTTTCAAACTTGCATGTGCTATTTGTTTGTATTTTAAACCCGTTTGAAGTGCTATTTATTAGAAATCAATAGTTTTGACACCGTAATTTCGAAAAAAAACATGGCCGATTTGGGGGGGATTACTAACAAATGCACTAGGAGCGCCATATTGTTTTTGTGAAAACGGTGGGGAAAAAAAACAAGAATTTTTTTTTTTACATCTAATGAAAACCCATTTATAATACGTAAAAATAAAAACAAATTACATAGGTAAGTAGAAAAATATATATTCTCGTCGTAGGTCAACTTCACGTGTTGCAAATTTATGTTTTTAAACCCTTTCTCGTTCTTTTTTTGGACCCCGTTCGCGCCTCTGCTGAGTCTCGTAACATATACCCTAATATTTTATAAGTTTGGTGACGAGTGGAAACACTCCCAGAAGTGGTGACGTTTTGACCTGTTCCCGTTTGCGAGGCCTGTATTATGGATCGCCTTGGTTAAAACGCATTCTTTTAATCATACTTTTAAATATGCGCGCGACAAGTTTCGGTGAAAAATAAATTAATAATAAATAATGAATGAAATTGTGCTTGTCGTGATGATAGATTTTTATATGTTTTTCAACTTACCTTTTTTAAATTGGAAATGAAAAAAGAAATAAATCTCTTTTGTTTTATCGCGATTTTTCTGCAAATTGTCACGGATTCATTTTGGTAAATTCTTGAAGTTTCAAAATTTTAAGTTTTAAAATGGTATAAAAAATAATTAATACAGTTGTTTTTTTTGTTTTTGTTTTTAAATACGACGATAAAATAAAATGTATCGAAGTGTAAATGTTCTTTTTTTTCTTTTCAGAATGATGCAATAAAAAATTAAACGGTGATCCACATAATTGTGTCCCTTCTTAAAAAAACAAAAACAGACAAAAATCTGAATTTGCTCTTTACGGAGAAATTCGTTACTAAATCTGTTTTAATGACGCAAAATACATGATAACAGATTACTTAGTCCTGGGATTGAATTATGTTTTAAAACAATAATTGTATTTTAATTCTTCTACTTAACCGTAATTTGTATTTAACTGAACAAGTCAACTACCTAGCATTTATGTATTTTTCTCGACCTCTCCGCTGTGTGTTGATTCAGGTATCAAATTCCTTCCCATCGCAGGAATATATGACACAAGGACGAAAGGTGAGGGAGCGTCAAGCCAACGCCCCCTAAAAGAGGAGCACTCTGGCCTATAAAAAATGCCTGAGTAACCCCGTCGGCATTCCCCGGTCAGGGCTGAGGCAGTAAGCAATAAACTTACTCCACCCCAAAGAGGAGAAGCAAGGCCTGGGGTGGACCTCCTACAGGACCTAATACCTCAGCCCGGCAGATAAAAGGTCACTGAAATGATCCAGTTCCTGTCGGACTGATTGTCGAGAACGGATCCTCGACTGGTATTTCCCCATCCCGAAGTCCTCAATCAACCGAAGTTGATGAAAGACTGAACGGGCTGTGTGTTGATTCAATCACGCTTTTTTTCTCTTCCAGATAATTTACATCGTATTTTCACACACACCGTAAACGCGTATGTAAATTAGATCGCAAAATAATAGGGCTCTTGGATACGTCATTATTATGATGTTTAATTTGTAATATATTTTTATTTCATTTTTAATAAACACTGATTCATTATTTGTTTCTTACAAAACCAAACATACCCTCCTTTAATCCCTAAGTCCTGATGGCAACGCCACCCCTAAAAACCCCTAACGAGTTGAGACAAAAGGAGAATAATTAACACTCGGACTTAGGGTTAGTGGTGGGATGAAGGGAGATTTTTATAAGTTGCTTAAAAACACTAATCTTAAAATCAAAATGAAGTATATTTGCAAAAAAATTATTATTTGAAAAATAATACGCACGAATAAAATTTAATCAGCAAAAATCAGAAAACAAATTTATATTTGTAAAATAATGAGAAAAATCAGAAAACAGATTTATATTTGTAAAATAATCAGAAAAATCAGAAAACAAATTTATATTTGTAAAATAATGAGAAAAATCATAAAACAAATTTATATTTGTAAAATAATGAGAAAAATCAGAAAACAAATTTATATTTGTAAAATAATGAGAAAAATCAGAAAACAAATTTATATTTGTAAAATAATGAGAAAAATCAGAAAACAAATTTATATTTGTAAAATAATCAGAAAAATCAGAAAACAAATTTATATTTGTAAAATAATCAGAAAAATCAGAAAACAAATTTATATTTGTAAAATAATCAGAAAAATCAGCAAACAAATTTATATTTGTAAAATAATCAGAAAAATCAGAAAACAGATTTATATTTGTAAAATAATCAGAAAAATCAGAAAACAAATTTATATTTGTAAAATAATCAGAAAAATCAGAAAACAAATTTATATCTGTAAAATAATCAGAAAAATCAGAAAACAAATTTATATTTGTAAAATAATCAGAAAAATCAGAAAACAAATTTATATTTGTAAAATAATCAGAAAAATCAGAAAACAAATTTATATTTGTAAAATAATCAGAAAAATCAGAAAACAAATTTATATTTGTAAAATAATCAGAAAAATCAGAAAACAAATTTATATTTGTAAAATAATCAGAAAAATCAGAAAACAAATTTATATTTGTAAAATAATCAGAAAGATCAGAAAACAAATTTATATTTGTAAAATAATCAGAAAAATCAGAAAACAAATTTATATTTGTAAAATAATCAGAAAAATCAGAAAACAAATTTATATTTGTAAAATAATCAGAAAAATCAGAAAACAAATTTATATTTGTAAAATAATCAGAAAAATCAGAAAACAAATTTATATTTGTAAAATAATCAGAAAAATCAGAAAACAAATTTATATTTGTAAAATAATCAGAAAAATCAGAAAACAAATTTATATTTGTAAAATAATGAGAAAAATCAGAAAACAAATTAATACGGGGGATTAACTAATTAGCCCTTTCACCAATTCCAAAAATGTCCCAAAACTTCACTTATGAACATTAGCTAAGTATAAAAGTAGAAACGACTTTCTATTCGACAGTTTAAATGCTTCTAAATTGCTTTCAAATTTCGAAGAGTCACGAAGTAATTCATTCGTTTTTCTTATCTTAAATTAAAATGGCTCACTTGTTCACGAAATAAACTTAAATGCATTCGGGTGCATTTTATTTCGTAATTAAAATATTTTTAATCGGATTTTTTAAAAAGATAATTTTTGTACTTGCAATAAATTGTCGATGGTGCTTCTGCTGTTTCACAATGACATTAAAATATTTAAAGAAATGTAAACTTTGTTATGTACTTACGTGGTAGCTGAAAATAAGATTGTACAGAAAAAAATACGCAAATCCATCCAGTATTTATTAAATTATAAGAAAAAGACAAAAAAACGATCTTATGTACCTGTAGACATTTATACTTACTTATTAGGCAAGGGAGGTAACTCAAATTTTGTTTTCGGGAAAACTCTAAATGACGACCGACAGATAAAATCGTATTTTATTTTTTATTTAATATGGAGTACTGTTGTCATATTTGGGCTGGATAATCTCTGTCCCATTTGAGGGTTCTTGATAAGGTGCAGAAACGTATCTGTAATTTGATTCACCACATCTTTTCTTCTTCTCTGCTCTCTCTCTCTCTCTCTCTCTCTCAGATACACACAGAAATGATGTTGCTAGTCTCAGTCTTTTTTATAAATATTATTATGGCATGTGTTCTTCAGAATTATGTGATCTATTCTCTGCTTCTTTTGTTCCAGCTCGTTTGACTCGTTGGTCTAGTGGTCTTCATCAATTTGCTGTTTTGATACCTCATTGTCGTTTAGCCTCCTGGTCCAGTAGCTTCTTTACAAGAACCGCAGGCTTGTGGAACTCTCTTCCTGCTGATTGTTTTCCTCCTACCTATAGCCTTGGTCTTTTCAAGACTAAGGCCAATACATCTCCTGTCTTTGTGATAATCATATTTCGTTCTTGTTAGCTCCTTACACCAACTGGCTTCATGCCTTGTCTGGAGCGATTTCCATAAAAACAATAAAAAATAAAATAAAATACTGGATGAATTTGCGTCATTTTTGGTGTACAGTCTTCTTTTCAGCTACCATGTAAGTACATAACAAAGTTTATACATTTCTTTGCTTTTTTAAAAGAGCGGCCAAACATGTCGTCGTAAAAGTAAAGAAACACCAAATCGATTAATAATAAGTAAATAATGATGTATAAGTCACGTAGATGCGGAAAACATACACACACACAGATACACGAAAAGTGGACCCATGATTGTATTAATATATAGATTAGGGACATCAGAAATGATGTAGTGATGCAATATTGAATTTTCTTGCTCACACGCTTTCATTCCGAATACGCGGCTGTGGGCCGCCATCAGTGGACTATTGTTGCATGGGCCACTCCTCCTGGACCGTGGCAGTGCGCGTTTCGTATCTCTTCCTGATACGGGCCGTGGCTTTACTCGTTTGTTATATTCGTCCCTGAAAGGGCCGTGGCAGTTCACATTTAATACTCGTCATTTTTAAAACATCATAATTCACATGGTTCATATATTGTTTGCATACCTTAGATTTCTCCCACGCCGTGTAGAGGGTCGTGTCGTCTAGTGGATGAATTCTTTCTTCCTTCCTTCCTGCCGTGAACCACGCTGTCCGTTGTCTGCAACAAAAACCCTATGACACACTCTGAAGACAAACAATCCTCTTAACTTTTAATTCCTTTTATTACAAGCGCTGTTATTTGTCAAGAGAGAGAGAGCAAATCACTACTTTGTCGTAGTTAGTTAACAATTATTTTCTTAACCATTCATAGAGAGAGGGGGGGAAGTATACCTCTCGCTTGTATTTTCTTAGGGAAATATTTCCCTTATCTGTTGTAAATTACATTTTAACAATCACGTCTCATCGGTTTGCTTCCAAAACCCAGACTGACGAAACTCGCTTCTCACGAAGAACGAGTGACGTTACAGATCCCTCTGTTTCCCACGCAAGGACCCGTGTCGTCACAGAGCCTCTCGCTAGTGCACATCGACCCTTGATCCGGGGTCTCATCACACGGCGACCCTGTCACGTCTGTGATCTCTGACTGTGAGAACAGGCCCTATTCTGCACTCGACTACCAGTCCACCCCGTGTTAATTCGTGCAAGTCAAACCAACGATTTCCAACAGATACGTCCATAGGACCATTATCCAACAAAGAATACTAAGCAATGCTTTAAGTGTAATTTAAACGGTTTCAAACTGATGTAAATGATTGCACGCTAAAAAGAATTAAATTTTAAAAAAAAAATCATTTTTTAATTCAAATTTTTTTATGGTTTTCAGTAATGAAGTAAAAATTTAAATTTTACTTGATATTTAATTTTTATTTCAAAAATATTCCATCAACTTTTAATAAATTTTAATTATGAAATTGTTCCTCGCAAGATTTTATGTGACGTTTTTTTATTTTAATTCTTCTTCGCCTTTTAGTTAGGAGCAAAGTGTAGTATCTGTTCCGATGAATACTACACCCTATAGACCGGTACCGTCTTGACGTTCGGGTCTTGATTCCACTGGTCTGTGGGTTTGTCCTGTACAGTTCTTGGAGGTCCACCCTCCCAGGCTTTGCCTCCCCTCTTTGGGGAGGAGTAAGTTTATTGCTTACTGCCTGAGTCACCCCTACCGGGAAATGCTGATGGGGCTGCCGAGGCATTTTTTGTAGGCCAGAGTGCTCAAATTCTCGGGTGCTGGCTTTTCAAATCCCACTTTCCGACCTTGTGTCACATCTTACCGCTGTGGGAGGTAGATAAATAACTTGACGGCCTTGGTATGGTGCTGGAGAGGCAATCTATTGATGGTGTCCCACGGCAACGAATTTGGAATAGGGACGTGTGAGCGAGAAATTTCAATATAACCAGTATAGTTAACAGCAGAGAAATCGAAAACAAATAAAATATACAAGAAATAACAGTTACCAAACGCAAGAAAATTTAATTTTATACATACGTGCATTTCTGAAAGTGTTTTAAAATTGCTTTTAAATCAATATGAGATTGCGTCTTTGCGTCTATATCTCCCAGTTTTTTATCGACTTCCATAGTTTTTCAGTTTTTAACCCTTTTGTAAGTTTTTTTTTCAGAATTTGTATCGTAGCCCAAAAGGCTTGTAAAAAATGGATTCAAGATGGCTGCCACAATTTCATTGATTAGTAGGTTTGATGTTGTATGTTTAACTAAAAAATCGAAACATAAATAAAAATACAACTAACTGTCACTGAACTCATTATAATTTAATTTTCGGCCGATCTGTATATTTTTAACTTATTGAAACTGTTTCATAGTTTGTTTTTATTTCAAAATAAGTTGCAATATCTCTAAGCTTTTTGCCTAACGTGGTAAGCTATTTTTTGACAAGGCTTCGAGGCTCTAAAACAAATTCTGAAATAAAAAAAAACACTTAAAAGAGTTTCGAAACTGTAAAACAAGGCAGGTAAATAAAAAAGTAAATTTTCTTTTCATTTCTCGGATGTTAACTATACTACATGGATGCCCGGGAAATCTACATTGTCATTGTAATTTTTTGACCATTAAAAAGAAGAAACATAAAATAAATGATCATTTGGAGCCTTGTACCCTATGATCACCCCCCCCCCCCAAAAAAAAAAAATGTGATTTTATTTTTAGGCGATTATATATACATAAGTTGTAAAAAAAGTTGCCAGTGAAAGAAATTTTAAAATAATCGCTATTTTAGAGGAAATGTGCATATAAATTTAACGTAACATGATCACCCACTTCCGGACAAGATAACGATTTTAAGGACATATTTGTAGGAGAGCGGACCCTAGCTTGTTAAGATGTTGACTTGTGTTGTGTTTTAGAGAAAATGTTAAGATCCACACTTACATTTAAATTGTTATAAAAACATTAGAAAAAGAGTAAAAGACGAAAAAAACATGAAAGGTGAAGAAGAAAACATTATTTAAATAACACAAAATATTTATTTATATACAAAATTACAAGACATTTTATGTAAGTAATTGTTTATTTGCAATGTTCAGTTAGAAAAGTAATAAAATGTTTATGCCTGTAATTTATGAGTGTGTATATGTGTGTGACAGTGTAAGCGTTTATATGATGCTTTGCGTTAGAACACGTAAGTTTCTGAATGTGTGTTTCCTTTTGTCAGGGGGCGTAAGTGTACAAATGTGTGTGTGTGTGTGCGCATGTGAGTTGAGAATTGATTGAAACAGTATAGGCAATAGGCATTGTGTGTGTGCCGCTTTTTGTCAGGGTGCGTAAGCATGTGTGTGTGCGTTGAAATTGGATAGTAGCAGCTCCCCAAGTCTAAGAGGGTGAGGGAAGTAGAAATGTTGTCCTCTAGTTAAGCATGTGCTGATATTTTTCCAACTTTGTTCTAGAAGAAAACCTTAGATAAGGTTTCAATCGGCTCCAGAAAGCATCTTGAGTTTGGGTGAGAAAAAGGGACTTTAATCACAGAGGTGTGGCGGACGTAGTTCATAGCATATCACTTGACACATATTTTTGTTGTTTTTGCTAAATATGCAGCTTGGAGACGGTTTTTGAAACAAAAATTTAATTTCGTTTTTAGATGGAATTTTTTAGCGTGGCTTGAGTGTTTTCAACCATCGCTGTTGGTCAGTTAATATTATAAGATTAAGATACTTGACAAATGAGCAGCCCTGTCGGCATTCTCTGGTAGGGGCGCGTCAGGTGATTAGCAATAAACTGGAGCTATACATCAGCCCGACGGCAACAAAGATTGAGGATCCCGATCATTTTGGAGAACATGGCGGAAACAACACTTGTGATTACAAGTAGATGTCGATGCGAGTTCCATCAACAAATATTCTGCATCAAACATTACTACAAGACGGGCTTGTTCCAGAAAGCGCAGGACACTTTCGTGCATCAGTTCACATGTGCAAACGCCCCCTTCTCGAGGAGTATTCAGGACTGGGTGGACCACTTTAAGAACTATGGAACAGTGGAAAACCTAACTGCAGCCAGTGACAATCGCTCAAGCCATTCAATACGCCTAAAAAATTATATAGTTCAGTTATTTACTTGTCTCCCCACAAGGACAAAGTTAGACACAAGGTCGGTTTTTGATGGGGGGAGGGAATCCAGCTTCTCATTAAGAAGCACTCTGGATTGGAACAAAAATTTAAATTGCCTCAGTCTTAAGTGCAACAGCAGAACAGATACTACACTTTGTTCCTAGCCAAAAAGCCAATTTATTTATAAAAAAGATTTTACAAAAGCAATTTTCTTCATAAAATAACAAAATGTGGCACAAGGCCAAAATTGGGTGGGGGTCGTCTGTCGTCTCCTTAGTCTATTCTCTAAACTAGTTCCATTCACCACAATACCACATTCACTCTATGGGAAATCCTACTTAACATTATCCCTGGTGTTTAGACGTTTTTTATTTACAAAAAAAAAAAAATATGTACAATTTGCTTTAGTTGGGAGTGGGGGTTACTAAAAAACAAATTGTGATTTCAGAAAAAAGAAATCAAACAAAAGAAAATGCTAAGCCAAGCAACACATATAACAAGCCGCGCGTGCGTGGTCCCCCTCTGTATGTGACTCGATGTGGCGAGTGTAAAATGCAATAAATTTGGGCAATTTGGGGCATTTTTGACCCCCTGTGGGCGCGAACCAGAATTTTTCTGAGGTCAAGGATGCTCATTTTATATCCAGAACAATTGCCTCTACATTTTGACAAAGTTTCAGAAAAATTGAATGGATGGATCAAACGTTATGGGTGAAAAGGGTCATTTTTTTGCCATTTTGGGGGCTTTTGACCCCCTGTGGGCGCGAACCAGATTTTTTTTAAGGTCAGCGATACTTATTTTCTATTAGGAACAATTGCCTCCACATTTTGGCCAAGTTTTAGAGAAATTGAATGGATGGATGAAAAGTTATGGGGCAAAAAATGTAATTTTTTGCCATTTCGGGGCCTTTTGACCCCTTAAAGGGCTAACCAGATTTTATTTCAAAAATCGGAGAATGTCACTTTCTAACCTGACCAAAGTTACAACTTCATGCAAAATTTCAGAGAAATTCAATGGATGGTTGCGGAGAAAAATCCGGACGGACGGACGGACATGCCTCAAAACATAAGTCCCCCGATTTTATAAATCGGGGGACCAATTAAGCTAGTTAAGCTGATTGATAATGTAATATATATGTCTACTCATCGTATATTATGCCAATACTGGATCCATCGTTGGTTACAGTCTATCAAATCTTGGTCAGTAAAATGTGGTCCATCTCTTCAGTCACTGACGATGTGTTCCATTGTCTGTGATTTCCACAAAGGCAGTTGTTTGTTGTTGCTGGTCCCCATTTGTGGGGCTTTCTGGCTGTCCTTCCAACCATCGCTCTTGCTTGGTTCAGGGCCATCCAGTTCTTGCTTCGGAGATCCGTTCCATGCTCTCTGGGTCTTTGGGTAGCTTCGTTCAAGTATTTATACTATATGCAGTAAAAGAAAAGGAAAAACTGTGAAAGAATTTTTAAACCCCAAATGATTTTGTGCTGTCATTATGATATTAAATTTTAAAACCGATATTATTAAAAAATAAGGGAAAAGAAAAGATGGCTGCAACAAAACGAAAAAGAAAATGGGTCACAAAGATAACAACCACAAATTGTGACAGGTTAAAATATACAATGTATTTATTCATAGCAATACAGTAATGCCACTAAATGTGGTAGGAGATGACCGGATTCCTACCATGCGGTAAAACATGAATAGGAATGTCCTCGATATTTAACACCTACCCACTATAGGAGTATGTGACACAAGGTCGGAAAGTGGGATTTGAAAAGCCAGCGCCCGAGAACGTGAGCGCTTTAGCCATTAAAAATTGCCTGGACAGCCCCGTCGGCATTCCCCGGTAGGGGTGCCTCAGGCAGTAAGCTATCAACTTACTCCTCCCCAAAGAGGAGAGGCAAAGCCTGGGAGGGTGGACCTCCTAGAACTGCACAGGACAGACCCATAGACCGGCGGAATCATGCCCCGAAGGCCAAGACAACACCGGTCTATAGGGTGTAGTATCCATCGGAACAGATACCACACGTGGACACTCACATGATAGGAGTGTCCTCTGTTTGAGTCTTTGCAACCATGGTATTTATTATAGATGGTTGCTTCCATTAGTTCTTCAATAGGGGTGATTTGTACCCCACAACAATAACATATTTAAATAAAGTGGTCGGTCGTAGCCGAGGGCGACCTGAAGGCTTCCATTTCATTAGCTACTGCACCAAGATGTAAGGGAGGACACCACTTGTTTCCCAGGATTATTCCTTTTACCCTTGATCTTCACCTTAGAATGCTCAAGTGTTTAAGAAAGGGGGTATTTTTTTAGTCTTTGGTATGACTTGAACAAGGATTGAACTGGAGAATGGATTGTTAGCTGATGAGTCACTTATCGGAGACTGGAGATAGACATTTTTGTAGAGGTGGCCGTGTCTGTATCTATCTGACTGGGCTGGTTTGAAAGTACTTGCGCGTTTCTCTGTTGTAAATAATAATATACATTATACAATATAGTTACGTTTTAGCTAAGATCAAAGTGTAATATCTGTTCCGATGGATACTGCACCCCATAGACTGGTATTGTCTTGGCCTTTGGGGCTTGATTTACACCAGTCTATCGGTCTGTCCTGTGCAGTTCTATGAGGTCCACCCTCCCAAGCTTTACCTCCCCTTTTTGGGGAGGAGAAAGTTTAACGCTTACTGCCTGAGGCGCCCCTACCGGGGAATGCCGACGGGGCTGCCCAGGCTATTTGTGCTAGGCCAGAGTGCTCACCTTCTTGGGCGCTGGCTTTTCAAATCCCACTTTCCCGACCTTGTGTCACATCTTACCTTGTGGGAGGAAGATAAATAAAATAGTTACGTTTTGGCCAAGATCAAAGTGTAGTATCTGTTCTGATGGATACCGCATTTCTGTAGAGGTAATCGTGTCTGTATCTATCTGACTGGACTGGTTTGAAATGAAGAAGAAGAAGAAGAGAGTCATCAGAGTTCTATATAAAAATATCAACATCTTTATTTAACAGTTTCAACATCTTCTCTACAATGAAATCAACTTTATTTAACAGTTTCAACATCTTCTCTACAATGAAATCAACTTTATTTAACAGCTTCAACATCTTCTCTACAATAAAATCAACTTTATTTAACAGTTTCAACATCTTCTCTACAATGAAATCAACTTTATTTAACAGTTTCAACATCTTCTCTACAATGAAATCAACTTTATTTAACAGCTTCAAGAATGTAAGGCAAGCTGGTTCGACAGGCGGGTATTAGATGAATTTAATTGAAGTGTTCTAAATATTCTTTAATGTATTTCTATGCAAGTTTTTACATGCCTGTTTCAGCCAACTGAACCACAAACTTATCACTACGTAAGAGATTGTGTGTAAATACAAAAGGAAATAGATTTCAATCATGTAACTGCTACATTACCCCCTGCTTAGGCTTTTAGCCGATAAAAACAAAAGATTATTTATTGGTTGCAGCAGCACATGTGAATGAAATTAAACAAATAAATTAAATAATTGTTCATTTCGATCTGAAATTATTGTTGTTTGTTTAAAAAAGAAAATGTAAATTATTTTGTTGAAAGAGTAAAATGTGTGTTTAAGCAAGGGGGTATTTTTTCAGTCTTTGATATGACTTGAATGAGGATTGAACCATAGTTTCTTGGTCCATTAGCAAACATTCTAAGCATCATGCCAAATAGGACCGACTTTCACTCCGAACCTGAAATGGAAATTTCATACATCAAATCTGTTGCTAAGGTCACTGGAAAATTAATTGGATCATTCTATCGCTCCGGAATGTATCTGAATTCGGATGCAATCTTTTACCTGCATAAAAGTCAGATATATCCTAAAATGGAGTACTGATCTCACATCTGGGATGGTGCAGCTTAGAGCATTCGACTTTCTCGTCTTCATATACAAAATCGACTTTGCTTCCTTACATTTCCTTTGTTTCACAGAAGACCTTGCTAGTCTTTCTCTACTCTGTTGTTATTATCATCGTATGTGTTGCAACGGCTTTGGCGTAATGACCGTGCCATGACCAGGTGGATGTGCAGCAGCAAACTAGAGAAAAGAATTCCTTCAATCATGCGATATCAGAAGATTTTTGGTATTGGGTTTTTGGATGCCTTACCCACTTAGAGTCTCAGGTGGTTTGGCCATTTACAGTTGTTGCATCAACTGTTGCATCAACTCAATAACACACATGGACACCCCAGGCACGAGGGATGCATGGAAGACAAAGGAAGAATTGTTGGCTTGACTGCGTATAAGAAGTGACTTCATTGCTTGCAACATGACTGATATGAACCCTTTGGATCGGACTGTGTGGAGAGCATGCATGATTAGTGTCGCCTACTCTGGAGTCTAGGACACTTCCATCAATTTAAATATCAAAGTCACATGATGATGCTGATGATGACGATTAGGATGATGATGATTGCATTTGGCAAACCAAACTTATATTATTATATTGATGATGACGATGATGATGATGACAATGATGATGCTGATGATGATGATGATTATAATGATGATGATTATGACGAAGATGACGATGATGATGACAATGATGATGATTAGGATGATGATGACGATGATGATGATGACAATGATGATGATGACGATGATGATGACGATGACGATGATGACAATGATGATGATGATGATGACGATGATGACAATGACAATGATAATGACGATGATGACAATGATGATGATGATGATGACGATGACAATGATGACGACGATGATGACAATGATGATGATGACAATGATGACGACGATGATGACAATGATGATGATGACGATGACAATGATGATGATGACGATGATGACAATGATGATGATGATGATGACGATGATGACAATGATGATGATGATGATGACGACAATGATGATGATGATGATGATGATGATGATGATGATGATGATGATGATGATGCGCTTGACTTAGCTACAATTTACTGGTTCCACTCTGTGAAACTTTTACAGCAAGTACCCGTCTAGCTACCACAATTGTAAATCACTTTCCATTCTTCCTTTGAGCAAATAAACCCAAATTAAACTTTCATGAGCAGAGGTTCTTTCCAAGAACTTTTAATCTGTTCAATACATTACCACATGATTGCTTCCCTACTAACTACAACACATCGTCTTCAAGTTCAATGTCAACAAATACTTTTCAAGCCGTCCTTTTAACGAATCAAATCCTGTCCTTTTAATCCATCGTTTCCAATCCTCTCATAGTATTCTTCATCATTCAATTGATTATGTCATTCACTCTTATCTTCAGTGGTCTTTGATTAAACGACATAGTCTGAAATGCAATTAACTTTCATTTCTTTATTTGAAACAAAATTTTACTTAGACTGGATGCCTTGCCTAATGATGTTATGAGAAACTACATTTAAATAATATATCCTGAAATGCAATTGATTTTCATTTCTTTATTTAAAACAAGATTTTTATGGACTGAATACACTTTCTAATGCCTACCCATTGAGGTGATGGGAAACTACACTGAAACTACATAGCTTGAAATGCAATTGATTTTCATTTATTTTATTTGAAGAACGATTTTTATAGGCTGGATGCCCTGCTTGACGCCTACCCAGTGAATTCATGGGAAACTACAGTTAAACTACATTTCTTTATTTGAAGCAAGATTTTTATAGACTGGATGCCTTGCGTGACGCTACCTAGTGAAGTGATGGGAAAATTACATTGAAACTATATAGCCTGAAATGCAATTGATTTTTTAATCATTATTTGAAGCAAAACTTTTATGGACTGGATGCACTTCTTGACACCTACCCAGTGAGTTAATGGAAACTACATAGCCTGAAATGCAATTGATTTTCATTTCTTTATTTGAAGCAAGATTTTTATACACTGGATGCACTTCCTAATTCCTTATCCAGTGAGTTGATGGGAAACTACGTAGCCTGAAATGCAATTGATTTTCATTTCTTTATTTGAAGCAAGATTTTTATAGACTGGATGCACTTCCTAATTCCTTATCCAGTGAGTTGATGGGAAACTACGTAGCCTGAAATGCAATTGATTTTCATTTCTTTATTTGAAGCAAGATTTTTATAGACTGGATGCACTTCCTAATTCCTTATCCAGTGAGTTGATGGGAAACTACGTAGCCTGAAATGCAATTGATTTTCATTTCTTTATTTGAAGCAAGATTTTTATAGACTGGATGCACTTCCTAATTCCTTATCCAGTGAGTTGATGGGAAACTACGTAGCCTGAAATGCAATTGATTTTCATTTCTTTATTTGAAGCAAGATTTTTATACACTGGATGCACTTCCTAATTCCTTATCCAGTGAGTTGATGGGAAACTACGTAGCCTGAAATGCAATTGATTTTCATTTCTTTATTTGAAGCAAGATTTTTATACACTGGATGCACTTCCTAATTCCTTATCCAGTGAGTTCATGGGAAACTACATAGCCTGAAATGCAATTGATTTTCATTTCGTTATTTGAAGCAAGATTTTTATAGACTGGATGCACTTCCTAATTCCTTATCCAGTGAGTTGATGGGAAACTACGTAGCCTGAAATGCAATTGATTTTCATTTCTTTATTTGAAGCAAGATTTTTATAGACTGGATGCACTTCCTAATTCCTTATCCAGTGAGTTGGAGGGAAACTACGTAGCCTGAAATGCAATTGATTTTCATTTCTTTATTTGAAGCAAGATTTTTATAGACTGGATGCACTTCCTAATTCCTTATCCAGTGAGTTGATGGGAAACTACGTAGCCTGAAATGCAATTGATTTTCATTTCTTTATTTGAAGCAAGATTTTTATAGACTGGATGCACTTCCTAATTCCTTATCCAGTGAGTTGATGGGAAACTACGTAGCCTGAAATGCAATTGATTTTCATTTCTTTATTTGAAGCAAGATTTTTATAGACTGGATGCACTTCCTAATTCCTTATCCAGTGAGTTGATGGGAAACTACATAGCCTGAAATGCAATTGATTTTCATTTCTTTATTTGAAGAAAGATTTTTATAGACTGGATGCACTTCCTAATTCCTTATCCAGTGAGTTGATGGAAAACTACATAGCCTGAAATGCAATTGATTTTCATTTCTTTATTTGAAGCAAAATTTTTATAGACTGGATTCACTTCCTAATTCCTTATCCAGTGAGTTGATGGGAAACTACGTAGCCTGAAATGCAATTGATTTTCATTTCGTTATTTGAAGCAAGATTTTTATAGACTGGATGCACTTCCTAATTCCTTATCCAGTGAGTTGATGGGAAACTACGTAGCCTGAAATGCAATTGATTTTCATTTCTTTATTTGAAGCAAGATTTTTATACACTGGATGCACTTCCTAATTCCTTATCCAGTGAGTTGATGGGAAACTACATAGCCTGAAATGCAATTGATTTTCATTTCTTTATTTGAAGAAAGATTTTTATAGACTGGATGCACTTCCTAATTCCTTATCCAGTGAGTTGATGGGAAACTACGTAGCCTGAAATGCAATTGATTTTCATTTCTTTATTTGAAGAAAGATTTTTATAGACTGGATGCACTTCCTAATTCCTTATCCAGTGAGTTGATGGGAAACTACATAGCCTGAAATGCAATTAATTTTCATTTCTTTATTTGAAGCAAGATTTTTATAGACTGGATGCACTTCCTAATTCCTTATCCAGTGAGTTGATGGGAAACTACGTAGCCTGAAATGCAATTGATTTTCATTTCTTTATTTGAAGAAAGATTTTTATAGACTGGATGCACTTCCTAATTCCTTATCCAGTGAGTTGATGGGAAACTACGTAGCCTGAAATGCAATTGATTTTCATTTCTTTATTTGAAGAAAGATTTTTATAGACTGGATGCACTTCCTAATTCCTTATCCAGTGAGTTGATGGGAAACTACGTAGCCTGAAATGCAATTGATTTTCATTTCTTTATTTGAAGCAAGATTTTTATACACTGGATGCACTTCCTAATTCCTTATCCAGTGAGTTGATGGGAAACTACATAGCCTGAAATGCAATTGATTTTCATTTCTTTATTTAAAGCAAGATTTTTATACACTGGATGCACTTCCTAATTCCTTATCCAGTGAGTTGATGGGAAACTACGTAGCCTGAAATGCAATTGATTTTTATTCTTTATTTGAAGAAAGATTTTTATAGACTGGATGCACTTCCTAATTCCTTATCCAGTGAGTTGCTGGGAAACTACGTAGCCTGAAATGCAATTGATTTTCATTTCTTTATTTGAAGCAAGATTTTTATAGACTGGATGCACTTCCTAATTCCTTATCCAGTGAGTTGATGGGAAACTACGTAGCCTGAAATGCAATTGATTTTCATTTCTTTATTTGAAGCAAGATTTTTATAGACTGGATGCACTTCCTAATTCCTTATCCAGTGAGTTGATGGGAAACTATGTAGCCTGAAATGCAATTGATTTTCATTTCTTTATTTCAAGAAAGATTTTTATAGACTGGATGCACTTCCTAATTCCTTATCCAGTGAGTTGATGGGAAACTACGTAGCCTGATATGCAATTGATTTTCATTTCTTTATTTGAAGAATGATTTTTATAGACTGGATGCACTTCCTAATTCCTTATCCAGTGAGGTGATGGGAAACTACGTAGTCTGAAATGCAATTGATTTTTTTTATTATTATTTGAAGCAAAACTTTATAGACTGGATGCATTTCCTAATTCCTTATCCAGTGAGTTGATGGGAAACTACATAGCCTGAAATGCAATTGATTTTCATTTCTTTATTTGAAGAAAGATTTTTATAGACTGGATGCACTTCCTAATTCCTTATCCAGTGAGTTGATGGGAAACTATGTAGCCTGAAATGCAATTGATTTTCATTTCTTTATTTGAAGCAAGATTTTTATAGACTGGATGCACTTCCTAATTCCTTATCCAGTGAGTTGATGGGAAACTACGTAGCCTGAAATGCAATTGATTTTCATTTCTTTATTTGAAGAATGATTTTTATAGACTGGATGCACTTCCTAATTCCTTATCCAGTGAGGTGATGGGAAACTACGTAGCCTGAAATGCAATTGATTTTTTTTATTATTATTTGAAGCAAAACTTTATAGACTGGATGCACTTCCTAATTCCTTATCCAGTGAGTTGATGGGAAACTACGTAGCCTGAAATGCAATTGATTTTTTTTATTATTATTTGAAGCAAAACTTTATAGACTGGATGCACTTCCTAATTCCTTATCCAGTGAGTTGATGGGAAACTACATAGCCTGAAATGCAATTGATTTTCATTTCTTTATTTGAAGAAAGATTTTTATAGACTGGATGCACTTCCTAATTCCTTATCCAGTGAGTTGATGGGAAACTACGTAGCCTGAAATGCAATTGATTTTCATTTCTTTATTTGAAGAATGATTTTTATAGACTGGATGCACTTCCTAATTCCTTATCCAGTGAGGTGATGGGAAACTACGTAGCCTGAAATGCAATTGATTTTTTTTATTATTATTTGAAGCAAAACTTTATAGACTGGATGCACTTCCTAATTCCTTATCCAGTGAGTTGATGGGAAACTACATAGCCTGAAATGCAATTGATTTTTTTTATTATTATTTGAAGCAAAACTTTATAGACTGGATGCACTTCCTAATTCCTTATCCAGTGAGTTGATGGGAAACTACATAGCCTGAAATGCAATTGATTTTCATTTCTTTATTTGAAGAAAGATTTTTATAGACTGGATGCACTTCCTAATTCCTTATCCAGTGAGTTGATGGGAAACTACGTAGCCTGAAATGCAATTGATTTTCATTTCTTTATTTGAAGAAAGATTTTTATAGACTGGATGCACTTCCTAATTCCTTATCCAGTGAGGTGATGGGAAACTACGTAGCCTGAAATGCAATTGATTTTCATTTCTTTATTTGAAGAAAGATTTTTATAGACTGGATGCACTTCCTAATTCCTTATCCAGTGAGTTGATGGGAAACTACATAGCCTGAAATGCAATTGATTTTTTTTATTATTATTTGAAGCAAAACTTTATAGACTGGATGCACTTCCTAATTCCTTATCCAGTGAGTTGATGGGAAACTACATAGCCTGAAATGCAATTGATTTTCATTTCTTTATTTGAAGAAAGATTTTTATAGACTGGATGCACTTCCTAATTCCTTATCCAGTGAGTTGATGGGAAACTACGTAGCCTGAAATGCAATTGATTTTCATTTCTTTATTTGAAGAAAGATTTTTATAGACTGGATGCACTTCCTAATTCCTTATCCAGTGAGGTGATGGGAAACTACGTAGCCTGAAATGCAATTGATTTTCATTTCTTTATTTGAAGAAAGATTTTTATAGACTGGATGCACTTCCTAATTCCTTATCCAGTGAGGTGATGGGAAACTACGTAGCCTGAAATGCAATTGATTTTTTTTATTATTATTTGAAGCAAAACTTTATAGACTGGATGCACTTCCTAATTCCTTATCCAGTGAGGTGATGGGAAACTACGTAGCCTGAAATGCAATTGATTTTCATTTCTTTATTTGAAGAAAGATTTTTATAGACTGGATGCACTTCCTAATTCCTTATCCAGTGAGTTGATGGGAAACTACATAGCCTGAAATGCAATTGATTTTTTTTATTATTATTTGAAGCAAAACTTTATAGACTGGATGCACTTCCTAATTCCTTATCCAGTGAGTTGATGGGAAACTACATAGCCTGAAATGCAATTGATTTTCATTTCTTTATTTGAAGAAAGATTTTTATAGACTGGATGCACTTCCTAATTCCTTATCCAGTGAGTTGATGGGAAACTACGTAGCCTGAAATGCAGTTGATTTTCATTTCTTTATTTGAAGAAAGATTTTTATAGACTGGATGCACTTCCTAATTCCTTATCCAGTGAGGTGATGGGAAACTACGTAGCCTGAAATGCAATTGATTTTCATTTCTTTATTTGAAGAAAGATTTTTATAGACTGGATGCACTTCCTAATTCCTTATCCAGTGAGGTGATGGGAAACTACGTAGCCTGAAATGCAATTGATTTTTATTATTATTATTTGAAGCAAAACTTTATAGACTGGATGCACTTCCTAATTCCTTATCCAGTGAGTTGATGGGAAACTACATAGCCTGAAATGCAATTGATTTTCATTTCTTTATTTGAAGAAAGATTTTTATAGACTGGATGCACTTCCTAATTCCTTATCCAGTGAGTTGATGGGAAACTACGTAGCCTGAAATGCAATTGATTTTCATTTCTTTATTTGAAGAAAGATTTTTATAGACTGGATGCACTTCCTAATTCCTTATCCAGTGAGGTGATGGGAAACTACGTAGCCTGAAATGCAATTGATTTTCATTTCTTTATTTGAAGAAAGATTTTTATAGACTGGATGCACTTCCTAATTCCTTATCCAGTGAGGTGATGGGAAACTACGTAGCCTGAAATGCAATTGATTTTTTTTATTATTATTTGAAGCAAAACTTTATAGACTGGATGCACTTCCTAATTCCTTATCCAGTGAGTTGATGGGAAACTACATAGCCTGAAATGCAATTGATTTTTTTTATTATTATTTGAAGCAAAACTTTATAGACTCGATGCACTTCCTAATTCCTGATCCAGTGAGTTGATGGGAAACTACATAGCCTGAAATGCAATTGATTTTCATTTCTTTATTTGAAGAAAGATTTTTATAGACTGGATGCACTTCCTAATTATTTATCTAGTTAGTTGATGGGAAACTACGTAGCCTGAAATGCAATTGATTTTCATTTCTTTATTTGAAGAAAGATTTTTATAGACTGGATGCACTTCCTAATTCCTTATCCAGTGAGTTGATGGGAAACTACGTAGCCTGAAATGCAATTGATTTTCATTTCTTTATTTGAAGAAAGATTTTTATAGACTGGATGCACTTCCTAATTCCTTATCCAGTGAGGTGATGGGAAACTACGTAGCCTGAAATGCAATTGATTTTCATTTCTTTATTTGAAGAAAGATTTTTATAGACTGGATGCACTTCCTAATTCCTTATCCAGTGAGTTGATGGGAAACTACATAGCCTGAAATGCAATTGATTTTTTTTATTATTATTTGAAGCAAAACTTTATAGACTGGATGCACTTCCTAATTCCTTATCCAGTGAGTTGATGGGAAACTACATAGCCTGAAATGCAATTGATTTTCATTTCTTTATTTGAAGAAAGATTTTTATAGACTGGATGCACTTCCTAATTCCTTATCCAGTGAGTTGATGGGAAACTACGTAGCCTGAAATGCAATTGATTTTCATTTCTTTATTTGAAGAAAGATTTTTATAGACTGGATGCACTTCCTAATTCCTTATCCAGTGAGGTGATGGGAAACTACGTAGCCTGAAATGCAATTGATTTTCATTTCTTTATTTGAAGAAAGATTTTTATAGACTGGATGCACTTCCTAATTCCTTATCCAGTGAGGTGATGGGAAACTACGTAGCCTGAAATGCAATTGATTTTTTTTATTATTATTTGAAGCAAAACTTTATAGACTCGATGCACTTCCTAATTCCTTATCCAGTGAGTTGATGGGAAACTACATAGCCTGAAATGCAATTGATTTTTTTTATTATTATTTGAAGCAAAACTTTATAGACTCGATGCACTTCCTAATTCCTGATCCAGTGAGTTGATGGGAAACTACATAGCCTGAAATGCAATTGATTTTCATTTCTTTATTTGAAGAAAGATTTTTATAGACTGGATGCACTTCCTAATTATTTATCTAGTTAGTTGATGGGAAACTACGTAGCCTGAAATGCAATTGATTTTCATTTCTTTATTTGAAGAAAGATTTTTATAGACTGGATGCACTTCCTAATTCCTTATCCAGTGAGTTGATGGGAAACTACGTAGCCTGAAATGCAATTGATTTTCATTTCTTTATTTGAAGAAAGATTTTTATAGACTGGATGCACTTCCTAATTCCTTATCCAGTGAGTTGATGGGAAACTACGTAGCCTGAAATGCAATTGATTTTCATTTCTTTATTTGAAGAAAGATTTTTATAGACTGGATGCACTTCCTAATTCCTTATCCAGTGAGTTGATGGGAAACTACGTAGCCTGAAATGCAATTGATTTTCATTTCTTTATTTGAAGAAAGATTTTTATAGACTGGATGCACTTCCTAATTCCTTATCCAGTGAGGTGATGGGAAACTACGTAGCCTGAAATGCAATTGATTTTCATTTCTTTATTTGAAGAAAGATTTTTATAGACTGGATGCACTTCCTAATTCCTTATCCAGTGAGTTGATGGGAAACTACATAGCCTGAAATGCAATTGATTTTCATTTCTTTATTTGAAGAAAGATTTTTATAGACTGGATGCACTTCCTAATTCCTTATCCAGTGAGTTGATGGGAAACTACGTAGCCTGAAATGCAATTGATTTTCATTTCTTTATTTGAAGAAAGATTTTTATAGACTGGATGCACTTCCTAATTCCTTATCCAGTGAGTTGATGGGAAACTACGTAGCCTGAAATGCAATTGATTTTCATTTCTTTATTTGAAGAAAGATTTTTATAGACTGGATGCACTTCCTAATTATTTATCTAGTTAGTTGATGGGAAACTACGTAGCCTGAAATGCAATTGATTTTCATTTCTTTATTTGAAGAAAGATTTTTATAGACTGGATGCACTTCCTAATTCCTTATCCAGTGAGTTGATGGGAAACTACGTAGCCTGAAATGCAATTGATTTTCATTTCTTTATTTGAAGAAAGATTTTTATAGACTGGATGCACTTCCTAATTCCTTATCCAGTGAGGTGATGGGAAACTACGTAGCCTGAAATGCAATTGATTTTCATTTCTTTATTTGAAGAAAGATTTTTATAGACTGGATGCACTTCCTAATTCCTTATCCAGTGAGTTGATGGGAAACTACATAGCCTGAAATGCAATTGATTTTTTTTATTATTATTTGAAGCAAAACTTTATAGACTGGATGCACTTCCTAATTCCTTATCCAGTGAGTTGATGGGAAACTACATAGCCTGAAATGCAATTGATTTTCATTTCTTTATTTGAAGAAAGATTTTTATAGACTGGATGCACTTCCTAATTCCTTATCCAGTGAGTTGATGGGAAACTACGTAGCCTGAAATGCAATTGATTTTCATTTCTTTATTTGAAGAAAGATTTTTATAGACTGGATGCACTTCCTAATTCCTTATCCAGTGAGGTGATGGGAAACTACGTAGCCTGAAATGCAATTGATTTTCATTTCTTTATTTGAAGAAAGATTTTTATAGACTGGATGCACTTCCTAATTCCTTATCCAGTGAGGTGATGGGAAACTACGTAGCCTGAAATGCAATTGATTTTTTTTATTATTATTTGAAGCAAAACTTTATAGACTCGATGCACTTCCTAATTCCTTATCCAGTGAGTTGATGGGAAACTACATAGCCTGAAATGCAATTGATTTTTTTTATTATTATTTGAAGCAAAACTTTATAGACTCGATGCACTTCCTAATTCCTGATCCAGTGAGTTGATGGGAAACTACATAGCCTGAAATGCAATTGATTTTCATTTCTTTATTTGAAGAAAGATTTTTATAGACTGGATGCACTTCCTAATTATTTATCTAGTTAGTTGATGGGAAACTACGTAGCCTGAAATGCAATTGATTTTCATTTCTTTATTTGAAGAAAGATTTTTATAGACTGGATGCACTTCCTAATTCCTTATCCAGTGAGTTGATGGGAAACTACGTAGCCTGAAATGCAATTGATTTTCATTTCTTTATTTGAAGAAAGATTTTTATAGACTGGATGCACTTCCTAATTCCTTATCCAGTGAGTTGATGGGAAACTACGTAGCCTGAAATGCAATTGATTTTCATTTCTTTATTTGAAGAAAGATTTTTATAGACTGGATGCACTTCCTAATTCCTTATCCAGTGAGTTGATGGGAAACTACATAGCCTGAAATGCAATTGATTTTCATTTCTTTATTTGAAGAAAGATTTTTATAGACTGGATGCACTTCCTAATTCCTTATCCAGTGAGGTGATGGGAAACTACGTAGCCTGAAATGCAATTGATTTTCATTTCTTTATTTGAAGAAAGATTTTTATAGACTGGATGCACTTCCTAATTCCTTATCCAGTGAGTTGATGGGAAACTACATAGCCTGAAATGCAATTGATTTTCATTTCTTTATTTGAAGAAAGATTTTTATAGACTGGATGCACTTCCTAATTCCTTATCCAGTGAGTTGATGGGAAACTACATAGCCTGAAATGCAATTGATTTTCATTTCTTTATTTGAAGAAAGATTTTTATAGACTGGATGCACTTCCTAATTCCTTATCCAGTGAGTTGATGGGAAACTACGTAGCCTGAAATGCAATTGATTTTCATTTCTTTATTTGAAGAAAGATTTTTATAGACTGGATGCACTTCCTAATTCCTTATCCAGTGAGTTGATGGGAAACTACGTAGCCTGAAATGCAATTGATTTTCATTTCTTTATTTGAAGAAAGATTTTTATAGACTGGATGCACTTCCTAATTCCTTATCCAGTGAGTTGATGGGAAACTACGTAGCCTGAAATGCAATTGATTTTCATTTCTTTATTTGAAGAAAGATTTTTATAGACTGGATGCACTTCCTAATTCCTTATCCAGTGAGGTGATGGGAAACTACGTAGCCTGAAATGCAATTGATTTTCATTTCTTTATTTGAAGAAAGATTTTTATAGACTGGATGCACTTCCTAATTCCTTATCCAGTGAGTTGATGGGAAACTACGTAGCCTGAAATGCAATTGATTTTCATTTCTTTATTTGAAGAAAGATTTTTATAGACTGGATGCACTTCCTAATTCCTTATCCAGTGAGTTGATGGGAAACTACGTAGCCTGAAATGCAATTGATTTTCATTTCTTTATTTGAAGAAAGATTTTTATAGACTGGATGCACTTCCTAATTCCTTATCCAGTGAGTTGATGGGAAACTACGTAGCCTGAAATGCAATTGATTTTCATTTCTTTATTTGAAGAAAGATTTTTATAGACTGGATGCACTTCCTAATTCCTTATCCAGTGAGGTGATGGGAAACTACGTAGCCTGAAATGCAATTGATTTTCATTTCTTTATTTGAAGAAAGATTTTTATAGACTGGATGCACTTCCTAATTCCTTATCCAGTGAGTTGATGGGAAACTACGTAGCCTGAAATGCAATTGATTTTCATTTCTTTATTTGAAGAAAGATTTTTATAGACTGGATGCACTTCCTAATTCCTTATCCAGTGAGTTGATGGGAAACTACGTAGCCTGAAATGCAATTGATTTTCATTTCTTTATTTGAAGAAAGATTTTTATAGACTGGATGCACTTCCTAATTCCTTATCCAGTGAGTTGATGGGAAACTACGTAGCCTGAAATGCAATTGATTTTCATTTCTTTATTTGAAGAAAGATTTTTATAGACTGGATGCACTTCCTAATTCCTTATCCAGTGAGTTGATGGGAAACTACGTAGCCTGAAATGCAATTGATTTTCATTTCTTTATTTGAAGAAAGATTTTTATAGACTGGATGCACTTCCTAATTCCTTATCCAGTGAGGTGATGGGAAACTACGTAGCCTGAAATGCAATTGATTTTCATTTCTTTATTTGAAGAAAGATTTTTATAGACTGGATGCACTTCCTAATTCCTTATCCAGTGAGTTGATGGGAAACTACGTAGCCTGAAATGCAATTGATTTTCATTTCTTTATTTGAAGAAAGATTTTTATAGACTGGATGCACTTCCTAATTCCTTATCCAGTGAGGTGATGGGAAACTACGTAGCCTGAAATGCAATTGATTTTCATTTCTTTATTTGAAGAAAGATTTTTATAGACTGGATGCACTTCCTAATTCCTTATCCAGTGAGTTGATGGGAAACTACGTAGCCTGAAATGCAATTGATTTTCATTTCTTTATTTGAAGAAAGATTTTTATAGACTGGATGCACTTCCTAATTCCTTATCCAGTGAGTTGATGGGAAACTACGTAGCCTGAAATGCAATTGATTTTCATTTCTTTATTTGAAGAAAGATTTTTATAGACTGGATGCACTTCCTAATTCCTTATCCAGTGAGTTGATGGGAAACTACATAGCCTGAAATGCAATTGATTTTCATTTCTTTATTTGAAGAAAGATTTTTATAGACTGGATGCACTTCCTAATTCCTTATCCAGTGAGGTGATGGGAAACTACGTAGCCTGAAATGCAATTGATTTTCATTTCTTTATTTGAAGAAAGATTTTTATAGACTGGATGCACTTCCTAATTCCTTATCCAGTGAGTTGATGGGAAACTACGTAGCCTGAAATGCAATTGATTTTCATTTCTTTATTTGAAGAAAGATTTTTATAGACTGGATGCACTTCCTAATTCCTTATCCAGTGAGTTGATGGGAAACTACGTAGCCTGAAATGCAATTGATTTTCATTTCTTTATTTGAAGAAAGATTTTTATAGACTGGATGCACTTCCTAATTCCTTATCCAGTGAGGTGATGGGAAACTACGTAGCCTGAAATGCAATTGATTTTCATTTCTTTATTTGAAGAAAGATTTTTATAGACTGGATGCACTTCCTAATTCCTTATCCAGTGAGTTGATGGGAAACTACGTAGCCTGAAATGCAATTGATTTTCATTTCTTTATTTGAAGAAAGATTTTTATAGACTGGATGCACTTCCTAATTCCTTATCCAGTGAGTTGATGGGAAACTACGTAGCCTGAAATGCAATTGATTTTCATTTCTTTATTTGAAGAAAGATTTTTATAGACTGGATGCACTTCCTAATTCCTTATCCAGTGAGTTGATGGGAAACTACGTAGCCTGAAATGCAATTGATTTTCATTTCTTTATTTGAAGAAAGATTTTTATAGACTGGATGCACTTCCTAATTCCTTATCCAGTGAGGTGATGGGAAACTACGTAGCCTGAAATGCAATTGATTTTCATTTCTTTATTTGAAGAAAGATTTTTATAGACTGGATGCACTTCCTAATTCCTTATCCAGTGAGTTGATGGGAAACTACGTAGCCTGAAATGCAATTGATTTTCATTTCTTTATTTGAAGAAAGATTTTTATAGACTGGATGCACTTCCTAATTCCTTATCCAGTGAGGTGATGGGAAACTACGTAGCCTGAAATGCAATTGATTTTCATTTCTTTATTTGAAGAAAGATTTTTATAGACTGGATGCACTTCCTAATTCCTTATCCAGTGAGTTGATGGGAAACTACATAGCCTGAAATGCAATTGATTTTCATTTCTTTATTTGAAGAAAGATTTTTATAGACTGGATGCACTTCCTAATTCCTTATCCAGTGAGGTGATGGGAAACTACGTAGCCTGAAATGCAATTGATTTTCATTTCTTTATTTGAAGAAAGATTTTTATAGACTGGATGCACTTCCTAATTCCTTATCCAGTGAGGTGATGGGAAACTACGTAGCCTGAAATGCAATTGATTTTCATTTCTTTATTTGAAGAAAGATTTTTATAGACTGGATGCACTTCCTAATTCCTTATCCAGTGAGTTGATGGGAAACCAGTGCTTTTATTCCTCTACATTCGTTCCTGGTGATAATTTTTTTTTATGAGCTTTTCTTTAGTGTGAAATAGCAAATAACCGGTTTATGGTGTCGGGATTTGTTCACCGCATATTACATTGACATCACTTAAGAGCTCTGGGTCATTTATCTTAACCTTTGCGCTACCAGATCCATACATAACGAGATGACTCTCTTTTTTTCTTAGGGATAATCTTTCTGTTTATCTAAGCTGTGTGTCAGCATATTGCGTCATAGGGAGAAAATCCTCTGGGACCCATAGAATAGAATTTTCCTCATTTTTCTTGATCGCCAGAGAGAGAGAGAGTGGGTATTCTTCGGGAAAGCTACCCTCACCTTCTGTGGGGTGCGTATTTTGTACGTGCATATATATATATATATATAGAAATTGGTAGTTTGTTGGAAGCATTGCTGGGAGTAATAATAAAAGTTTTTAAAAAGGTTGAAGGCAATGCGAAGATCCGGATTGCTGGAAGCTGTGAAGAACAAAAACAAAACAAAACCGAAATAAGTCGGATATAGATCGAAAGGTTTGTTTATTTTTCTAGACAGCAAGGGTGTTAGTTTGTAATATCCGGATTATCAAGAATTAATTTGATATATTTCGAGAGATTTTTTTTTCTTTCTTTTTCTTCTCCTTGTCAAAAATAAATAAAAGAAAAAATCCCGGATTCCGAGAAAATGCCAGGAGCGCTGGGGGGGGGTTAAACCGGAAGTGTTCAGGGTAAAGTATTCAGAGGAAAATTGAATAGATTCTTTTTTTTTTTAATATATATATATATATACATATATATATATGTTATTGTATGTTGTTTCTATTTATTTAATTTTTATTTATTTATTTTTTTAATTATTTTTTTTTATTTATATATTTACTATTATTGTTATTGTTTTTTTTTTTGTTTTTTTTTTTCTTTTTCCGTATATAAAACGTTGATTTTACTTATAATATATATGTTTGTCAACAGGCTGATCCGGCATTAGATTTTATATATACCCTCAACATCAAACTCCTAGCGGAACAAATATCGACCGCACACATGACCTTAACATTCCTCAAGCTACCCACCCCCTAGTTACTGACCTCACCAACTCCCTTTCTACAGATGAAACAAATCTACTCAGCCTTGGCCCCAAATTCATTACTAACCAAAAGCTGAACGACCATGCAAAATTCAATATAGAAACCCAATTCTGTAGAACAGCCTACCACCTGAAATGGCTCTCGGCATTCAATTCCAATACCCCTGACCACCCCAATAACACGAATAACCCTAACGAATCCTTCCCGGTTTACCAACTAGACCATCCTCTACACCCTCCACCCAACAACCACCTACTCGACCACAAACTCACCAGATTAAAACAAAGAATCTTTACCATACTGCAACAGGAACAACACCACATCACCCCTAACATCACCAGATCCCAACGCCTTACACTTAAAACACTAAAAGATAAAGACTTAATCTACCTACCCTCCGATAAAGGCAAAAAATTCTGCGTCTCGCAAGACTCTTATAACACCCTTGCACTAAAACACCTCGACAATAACACATTATACACTCCTGCCCCTAACATATCAGCCATTAAGATCCAAAATACTATAAACAATACCTGGTCTAAAATCTGCGTCAAACGCAACCTCCATAAGAAATACAAAATTAATTTCACTACTAAAAATAGCAAGCTCCCTACCTTCTACCACCTTATCAAAACCCATAAGACCAGCATTCACACTCAAATTAGGCCCATCGTCTCCAGCATCGAAGGACCATTATATAAAATCTCCTGGCTACTTTTCAGAATGTAATATAAAATAGTGACAGAAAATAAGCCTCGAGAGGGGATTATTTTGAAGGGAAAAACATTTTAGAATTGAAAACACTTTTTGTAACACCCTTTACTTCGATTTTCATGATTTGTTTTCCTGTGGAGTGCATCATTATCAGTCGATATTTCATAGAATAAGAAGTAGAAAAGAAGAAAAAGATTAAAAAATATGAGAAATAAAATCGCATTTTTATTTCTGTCGTTAATATTCTTCAGGCTAAGGCTCGAATATTCAGTGCATGCCTTGCATACCATGTGGGGTGCATACGCTTTCCCCTGTTCACAAAGTTAAATACCAAAATATGCATAACAAACACGCTTTTAAAAACTTGCGACTTATTTCCTGTTATAAACAATGGTGCATTCGTTGCAGATGTAGCAGAATATTGTTGCATACCACCACCCGTCTCAGGGGAAGCCAAAGAATCAATTTGACTTTTGACCAAATTATAACTTACTTTGTTATCGCATGCCGATCACAAATCCATCGCGTTGTTCGTTTTCCTCCCATGGACACCTGCTATTAATTGTTTCACAACCACAAAGAGAATTAATCGATCTGAAGAAAGAACAGAATTTGACAGAGTTGGTGATCGGGTTAGGGTTAGGGTTGGTGATCCTTCTTTTCTTTTTTTATTCCTTTTTGTACATTTCATAACTTAAAATCGATTCTAATCACATTAATGTCTAATTTCAGAATTTTTTAGATGAGGATTGATAATTTGGATTATTTGAATTATTCAGACTACTAGTCTCAACTTGGTGTTCTTCTCACAATGACTATAAAGGGGAGTGAAAGTGCTGATAATCTGGGAGGACTTGTCACCAGCTGTTTTATCATTCAGCGAATGCTGCTAATGACTCGTGTAAAACATATTGTGAGTAAATAATAATGTATAAGTTCTGAACTTATTATTCAAATCACATTAATGTCTAATTTCAGAATTTTATAGATGAGGATTGATAATTTGGATTATTTGAATTATTCAGACTACTGGTCTCAACTTGGTGTTATTCTCACAATGACTATAAAAGGGAGTGAAAGTGTCACTCAGACCCAAGAAACATCAGCTGTTTTATCATTCAGCGAAAACTTATTGTGAGTAAATAATAATGAACTTATTATTTTTCGATTGATGCAAATAAAAAATAAGGATAGAAATGATAATGTAGGAATGCAATAATCATTCCCAACAAAATACAAAATCACTTTTTTACTATTATCTCTTCAGTGTCTGAATATCAAAAACTCTGCTTTCTAAGACATAAAACACACATTTTTCTCTCGAATATATTTTCCAGGTGCATCTTGTCGAACTCGACAATCAATACAAAATTTTGAACTAAAGGATTCAGTTTGAAATTCCATATAGATTCCCAAAGTCCGGAAGAAGGCAGGATGTTACATCATCGGAAATGTTGTAAGAACAATATCCAGGATAAGAATAGTAGTTTGAATAATCCAAAGATATATATATATAGGGTATTGAACAAAACATAGATAGGCAGGTCACCTTTCAGGGTATACAGACAACAGGTGGACATATAGAGTGACAGAATGACCCTTAGTCTTAGAAAAAGCAAAAAAAAACAATAAAGAGATGACCTCGACAGCCAACTGAGTCCTACTTGACCACAGATAAAACAAGGTAGAAGGAAACCCTGCAACCCTGATGATGATGATGATGATGATGATGATGACGATGATGATGATGATTTTGTACGGAGGATTTCAACGTCTAGGCACAAGCCCCGTGAGTCAGCCTGGTTGTTCCAACGTATCTCCCTGGCTATCGTTCGTGGCAACGGTATGTCAGTAATGGCTACGTCACTGCCGTTCTAATCGTCATCTGTTGACTCTCTTTCTTTCTCTCCCCCTCTCTATCTACCTATGTCTTCTCTTTCTCTCTCATTTTTGTGTTATTTAATGTAAAAATCATGAATAAATTGAGTGGGCAAGTATCAACTATTTGCATCCAAGAAGTAGTAACACTGTGAGCAATTTTTTATTTGTATTTTAAAAGGGACACTGATGTCAAGTTGATCGGCCCAATAGAATAATGTTTAGAATCGACCAGCAAAATGTGTTTCTAATGTCAAGGTAAAAAAAATTGCAAAAACATTACTCACGGTACTCATACAGGGTGGGCAACAATAAGGGTCCTATTTTTAAAAATTCATAACTTTTTTATTTATTGATTTTTTAAATTTTTTTTTTTAGAATAAGTAAAGGACCCCTTCCGAAGCAAGCATGAGCCGTATTAGCCCTAAGGAACGCACCCTCATTTAGAAAACATTATTTTTGCTTAAAAAACTCAAAACAGTGTAAAAAACAATACTTTAGTTTTTGTAAGTTTTAAGAAGTGTTTTTCGGCTAAAATTTGTTTTGTTTATTTCAAAAAATCTCGGAAGGGTCAGTCTACACACACATAAAGTTTGGTGAGTTTAACTTTTATTTTGTGGAAGTTATTCAAATTCAAGTTATTCAAATTTAAAGATAGGACCCTTATTTTGACCCACCCTGTACATTCAGATGTGGTCCATAAAAGGCTGAGTGTGCCATAGTCATCAGATAAGTTCAGCCTTTTATGAGTACCTTTTGAACTTTTGATGTTTACTAAATATTATATGCGTACAACTTTGATTTCCATCATTCATTTTATATATATATATACATATATATATATATATATATATATATATATATATATATATATATATATATATATAAGATATGAAACTAAAAGTATACTTTTAGTAGATAGAACCTATAGTGAAATGGTTTAAGCTCAATATACGAGATAGAGCAATTATACAGATAGATGAAAGAAGAGGGATAAATATGTAAGAATGACAAATCTATTTCAACTTCGATTGTTCAATGCAAGGTGTACTCGGTAAAAACATGTTTATTATTCTTTACTTAAACCAAGGCTTTTAAAAGATTAAAATCTTATCATCAGAGGAATTACATAGATAGATAAGTTGGCAGTGGAAAAGCCAAAATTCAAAATTTGAAAAAATATTAAGTAATGGAGAGTAAGAAGATATGGAGTCTGTCCAGTTAGTAAATGTCAGTTGATACCAGTGAAAGGAGATTTAAAGATGGAAAAGAAGGGTTTTCGTGAGGGCAGCATTGAAAAAGTTCAAGAACGAAGTAAATGCAATAGAAAGATGTTTAGTTCATTCCTCTGATGATAAGATTTTAATCTTTGAAAAGCCTTGGCTTAAGGAAAGAATAAACATGTTTTTACCGAGTACACCTTGCATTGAACAATCGAAGTTGAAATAAATTTGTCATCCATACATGTTTATCCCTTTTCTTTCGTCTATCTTATATATATATATATATATATATATATATATGTTTTTTTTTTTTTGTTTCATTTTACTTCAATCGAAATTGTCAGAAATCAAGGAGACCCTTCCTTCTCTATGAGATACAAAGATATTCGCCTGTTCCAATAAAGTACTCCTTTAGCTCTTAGTAAAGAATTTAACTTTCCTCTTCCCAATTGACCAGTTGATTATGTTATATTTTATCTTTATTGTGGTCTTTTCTAAAATTTTGCTGGATACCAGGAAAATAATTCATCCGGTCTGGTGGAGTATTCAGTTAATTGCTAATTACTGTTACATCACTGAATAAAGTGCAAAATTCCTCGTATAAGCCTGTGTATACCCGAGGGGATCTTACTTGGGCTTCAAATACTGTTATTTTGAATATTTGGTCAGGGTTTAGTATCCTTGTGTTAGGTTATCCTGACAAACCCTCGTACAAAAATGGTACTTAATGCACTCAGTATTATAAGGTGGGCAAGAATCATAACTTTCTGTGTGTAGCTCGGCTGAGTGGATTATATTCGGGTTTCAAATACTATGTTGTTTTTTTAATTTCTGATCAGAGTTTACATAAGTGGAAGTATCCTTATGTCATGAGGTTTAGACAAACCCGTTTACAAAGTGACTAAAAACACTCGAGGGTGACATCTGGTAGACAGTCAGACTCTCTCAATGTGTGTCCGCATATGTGTATTTAAAGATGATTTTTGCGAGAATACAGAAAGACAAATTTCACAAGAGTATGGCTTTTCTCCAGTGTGTACTCTTCTGTGCATTTTTAACGTAGAACTATTTGTGAATGTATAGCTACATATGTCACATGAATAAGGTTTTTCTCCGGTATGTGTCCGTTTATGTCTAATTAAATGAGAACTTGTAGAAAACGACAAAATGCAACTGTCACAAAAATATGGTTTTTCTCCTGTATGTGTGCGCATGTGTGTTTTTAATGTTGAAGTCTTCGAACAGGTAAAACTACAGACATCGCAAGAATATGGTTTTTCTCCAGTGTGTGTTCGCATGTGTGATTTTAATGTGGAGCGCTGTGAAAATACAGAACTGCATACTTGACATGAATATGGCTTCTCTCCAGTGTGTGTTCGCATATGTGTTTTTAATGTTGAATTATTTGAACATCTATATCCACATATTTCACAACAACATGGTTTCTCTCCTGTGTGTGTTTTTACATGCAACTTCAAGGATGCACTGCGTAAAAACGCTCTTCCACACACTTCACAATTGAATGGTTTTATTCCAGTGTGAGCTTTTTCGTGTAGTTTTAAAGCTGACTTGTACGAAAACTTATATCCACAAATATCACAAGAATATGGCTTTTCCCCTGTGTGAGTTCGTTCATGAGTTTTTATAGCAGAACTGTCTGTAGATCTGTATTCACAAATGCCACAAGAATATGGTTTCTCTCCTGTGTGTATTCGCATGTGTTTTTTCATACCTGAACTCCGTGAACATGCATATGCACAAATTCTACAAGAATATGGTTTTTCTCCCGTGTGTATTTGAATGTGGACTTTTAAACTTGAACTCTTTGAGCATTCATAGCCACAAATTTCACATAAATATTTTTTCTTATCAGTTTCCGTCATGTTTTCAAAGATTTTTGAGTAAATCAAATAATTACATTAAAACGAGATTCTTTTCTATTTTTCTCTATTTTATATATTTTTAATATAATATAGCTTGAAAACTTTCGATGTGAAGCTAAAATCTAAAATTATAAGTTTTATAATACTTCATTTTTCCTATAGCCGATGTTGCAAATGCTGTTTAAGTATTCTGTTATACAAAATCCCCCCTAAAGTATAATGATTTTTCAGTAGTGATGGCAGAATATTGTTTATATTTAAAAGAATGAAAGTTTTTGAGGGTGAATATCGTGTATGGTATTAGATGCCTCAATCTAAATTGAAAACTTAATATTTGGGTTTTTGTGATTTTACAAAATATTTTTTTTAAATGGCGGACTGGATATTTTACACATTTTCTTACTCTTTCGATCCAAGTCTTTCGAGTTTCATCAAAGGTCTGAAAAAATAAGACATTTTAATTAAAACCATGTATTTTATTTGAAACAATTCAAAAATACATTTCTGTAAGCTGAAATCCATAATAATTATACAAACCTATGTTTATTTGAATAGAATTTTATTATTTAAAGGCCTTTCTACTCAAGGGTTCTTGACCCCACAAAATTGACACTTTTCTTAGTCCATAAGTCATATTGGCTCTATTTTAAGTTTTCGCTATAAATATATTTTTACTTTTAAATATTTGAGGGTCTGCCTTCTTTACCTTTTCAAACATATCCCCTGATTTTGTTAATTTCCGTTGGCACACCAGTTTCTGTTAGATGACCAACATTGAGTTTCGTCAGTATTTAGATGAGTAATCATTTAGGAATACCATGCATTGTAAGCAATTACCTGGAACTCATTGTAAATAAGTACCAGCCTTGCTGGAACTATAGCTGGCAACAAAGAAAACAGAAGATTATATAGATTAAAAAAAATGGAAGAAATGTTGATTATTGTTTAAAGGAAAGGTTTAAAACCATAGTCAAATTTACCATGGACATAGTAAACATCGATGTGTCAGACATAATCTTCATAAATACACATTCATTTTATCATTAACCTGTTTCATTTTTAGATGGGTCACGATAGGGTCATTATCATCTCTGCACTGATGAGAGCAAAAGCTTGAAACGCTAGCGTATGTAGGTAAAAAATTTAATAATATTTCTTTAAAATTAATATATATATATATATATACATATATATATATATATACATATATTTGAAGGTTTACCAAAACATTTCGTTCAAGAGATCATTCATCACAACAAAAGACTTATTCCTTTCATAGTTTATTTATTTTTAAGATTTTTCAAAGTTAAAGAATTTTTCCCTACGCGTGTTTCTCTACTCAAGCAGGTTCTTGTTTGGCAGTTCATCAGGGGAAATATATCCCTGGAATACTGACCCCAACAGCTGACAATACCCGATGTGGTGTTGCCTTAATTGTACCAACTCCGGTCTTTACTGAATAAACTATCTTCTCAGTGAAAAATCTAAATCTATATATATATATAAATTGTTTTTAAATTCCCGAAACAGTTTTTCATGGTAAACAACTGATGATCCCTTAAAATAGTGTTAGAAACAAACTAATATAATAACTGTAAAAAATAAATTGACTTACATGAATGATTTTCCACTGAAAGACTTGGGACTATTAGTTTTTTTTTGTTTTTTATTTAATATAGTTTTAATGGTTGAGAAACTTCCGAGACTATATATATATATATATATATATATATATATATATATTAATGTAGGTATGGCTAAAGGCTACGGAACCTCGTCTTTTTGGTGATTTATTTTGTAATTTTTTCTTATTGCCGAACAAAGTAAAAAAAACTCTAGTCTTGTATATGTTTCCGTCGGCACAAGTGAATAAATAGCATAAAAATGGTACAAAGTAAGAACAATTTGGTAACCAACTATAGTTTGAAATAGAAATACACTGGCCAATACAAGTATGGACGATGGGATTTTAAATTGAGACATTGTCCAGTGAAAGTTTGCTTTCAATATATAGATAAGTGCTAGTTATCAATGGTGCATGTTTAAAATGGCACGGATAAAAATGGCACGGTAAAAATGGTACAGGTAAAAATGGCACAACTAAATATATAGGAAAAATGTCACAAACAAGAGCAATTCGGTAACAGAAATTAGGAATGTTCGGGAGGAGTGAGTGCTAGGTCCCTCCCCTATGGTTTAAATAAGCAAATAAAATCGATTTATCTGTTTTAGGGACTAGTCTCCATCTCCTGTAGTTTTAAATAGGGGCTAAACCCCCACCCCCATATTTTAAAATAAATATATCATTCTGCTGTTTTTAAACAAATAAAATCGATTTTTCTGTTTTGGGGACTAGTCTTCCTCTCCTGTAGTTTTAAATAAAGGGCTAAGCCCCCCCCCCCCCCCCCAATGAGGCTCGCATTCAGAAATATCCAGGGACTTAGAACCAACATTAACAACGTAGAAACTTTTCTCCTGACAAACTCCCCGGATATCCTAGCACTAAGTGAAACGAACCTTCAATCCTCAATCTCCTCTCACAACTTTGACATGACTGATTACCTTCCACTCTACCATAAGGATTCTGACAAACATATGCACGGGCTAGGAGTTTATGTTCAGAAAACCCTTCCCTTGACTAGAGAACATAGGTTTGAATCAGATGACCAAGCCTACATGTGCTTTAGATTGACCTTACATAACAGTGTTAGTTACTTATATTTCCTATACCGTTCACCTTCGACCCAGGACTCTGTCTCTGAAAGCTTAGATAGAGCACTCTCACTCGACTCGAATGCCCAAATAGTGTGTGTAAATTTGCACATTGTAACTGAGAACACAGAACCTTGAAAATAAAAGTGAAAAATTGGAGTTGGATGCGGGAAAGGAATAAACCAAACTTCATGACATCAATTAAAATTAAGCATAAATAGATAGATAGATTTTATTTATCTTCCTCCCACAAGGTAAGATGTGACACAAGGTCGGGAAAGTGGGATTTGAAAAACCAGCGCTCGAGAATTTGAGAACTCTCTGGCCAATTAAAAATTGCCTGGGCAGCCCTGTCAGCATTCTCCGGTAGGGGCGCCTCAGGCGATTAGAAATAAACTAACCCCTTCTCAAAGGGTGAGAAGACTAAGCCTGGGAGGGTGCATCTCCTAGAACTGCACAGGACAGATCAGACCGATAGAGCGGCGTAAATCAAGACCCGTCTATGGGGTAAAATAGATAGATAGATAGATAGATAGATAGATAGAGAAAGATAGTGATAAATATGAGTGTGAGAGAGAGGGAAAGATTGGGGTGATAGAGAGAGGGGGAGAGAGAGATAAAATTTGGGGATTTTAATTCACACCACCGTAACTGGTTGGGATTCTCCAGTGTTACCGATGCAGCTGAGAACTCTACGTTTCATTTCTCCTCAGCTCACAGCCTCTCACAGGCTGTCATTTTTCCGACCCACCTTCCTGATCGTGCGGACCAGCAAGCCTCACTTCTCGACCTGTTCTTGACCTCACTACCCAAGGCTTGTGTGGCGAATGCCCATAGCCTGCTCGGAAACTCTGATCACATTGTGGTAATAATAATTATCACCTTAAAACCTTGTCCAAAAGCTGAAGAGCCGTTGCCCAAAACGACGAGAAACTATGAGAAGGCTGATTTTGAATCCCTCAGGGATCACATCAGCGATGCCTCATGGGGTGAAACCTTCTCGCTTCCTGCTGATCAGTGTGCAAATGAGCTAACCGAATGGGTCAAATCAGGCATTGATGCTTATGTCCCCATGCGAAAATTCTTCAGCAAACCCCACTCTCCTCAATGGTTCACCTCAGAATGTGCAGCTGCTATTGCTGAGAGGCAGAAGGCATTTCAAACATTCGGCCGCCATAAGTCAATTGCGAATAGACAGAAATTTATAGAGGCAAGAAATGATTGCAAAGTAGTGATAGATGAAGCAAAGAGAAGGTATAAAGAGATAACAAAAAATCGCATTGAGTCACAAAAACTAGGTACACGTGATTTCTGGAAAATCTACAATAGTGTGATAAACAATGGACAATCGACAATTTCCCTGCTATCAAATCACAATGATCTCGTTTGCATGGCAACTGATAAGATTAAGCTACTTGCCGAGCGTTTCAACTTAAACTCCACTTTGGACTCAGCAAACCACTTCCTCCCTAAATTCCCATTGCGGACTGAAGCCACACTTGAGAACCTGGTCATCACCCAATCTCAGGTCAAAGTCATCATAAAAAACCTTGACACCTCCAAAGCCTGTGGGCCTGATATTATACCAGTAATAGTAATAAAGAAATGCTCTGCTGAGCTGGCCCCTGTCCTCTCCAAACTATACAACAAATGCCTTGCTGAATCTTGTTTCCCTGATAGTTGGAAAATTGCCTCTGTGGTACAAGTATTCAAGAATTCTGGAGATAGAACTGATCCTCTAAACTACCGCCCAATCAGTCTACTGCCGATCTTTGCTACCATGCTAGTAATCTTCTCACACCTGACATTATCCTATATCTCTACAAAGCCACTATCCGCCCATGCATGGAGTATTGTTGCCACATCTGGGCTGGGGCATCATCCACTAGTCTCTCCCTCTTAGACAAGGTCCAAAAAAGAGTCGCCAACTTAATAGGTCCCTCACTATCCACCAAGCTCCAGCCCCTGTCCCATCGCTGCAATGTTGCTTCCTTGTGCCTGTTTTACAAGTACTTCAATGGATTGTGCTCTGATGAACTTGCTGCTCTGGTGCCTCTACGATGCAAAGCTACTAGACCAACCCGACAATCTGCCAACTCCCATCCATTCACTGTGGAGCTCCCCAGATGCCGGAGAGCCTTCTACTCTAAAAGCTTATTTCCCTGTGCTACTGGACTCTGGAACTCCCTCCCTGCTCCCTGTTTTCCTGACGGTACTGACATGCAGAAATTTAAAACTAACGTAAACAGACATCTCGCTGCACAGCTCCCAATTAAGGTTAACCTCCCCCCCCCCTCAACTCTCACCTTTTTTCTCAGTAGGCCCTTACGTCTACAGTGGTGGCCTGCCTTGTTTGGAGTGAACTGTGTTAAAATATATATATATATTATTCTGCTGTTTTCAAACAAATAAAATCGATTTTTCTAAGTTTTGGAGGTGTAGGTTATCTCCCCTTTTTTGTAAATAGGCAACTAAGTCCATATTTACTCTGTTTTCAAACAAATAACGTTGATTTGTCTAAGTTATAGAGCGCTAGGTTGTCTCCCCTATACTTTTAAATAAGCGATATTGAACCCAAAGCATTACAGTTTATTTTTTGTTGTGTTAAATGTTACCATGTTTTTGTTCTTTCTTTTTTTTTGGGGGGGGGGGGGGTCTGTTGCCACCCAAAATTAAGTTTAGTGGTAAGGTTTGGGGATATGTTTTGGTAGGAGACGTCTGTTGCCACTCTGACTTATGGTTAGTAGTAGGGTTAAGGGAGTATTTTTGGAAGGAACGCTCCCGGACTTAAGCTTAAAGAGGGGTGACAACAGCCCTCCGGCTGTTGTCACCCAGATTTAGGATTAGTGATAGAGTTAAGTGAGGCTTATTTTTATCCACTGCCACACAATATTTGTCTCCCTTAACAACCCCAAAAATTATATCTGCCCTTAAAACATTATTTTGGTAAACACTGTTATGGAAACAGGTGATCATTTGTACGTTAAATTTATATGCGAAACTAATCCCCTATTCTAAATTGATTGTGTTTTCTTACCTCAGCTTTTTAGGGTGTTCACACGTAATCGCCTAAAAAAGTAGAATCTCATCTACTTTTAAATGTAAATGTAATTTTCTTTTTAATTTGAGAAACTTTTTAATGTTTTTCTTTATGTATTGTTTCTAATTCGAAATATTAGCAAAATAATTGGGTATCTTTTACGACGCTCAGCAGAGTCGTGAACGGGTTCAAGAAAACGAACGATAAAGTGATTAAAAACATAAATATGCAACAAGTAAAGGCGACCTAGGTCGAGAATAGATATTTTCCTACTTAGCTATGATATTTGTTTATATTTTTACATAGTATAGATGGGTTTTTATTAGATGTAAAAAAAAAAATTCTTGTTTTTTTTGCGCAAAACGAAATAGCGGTCGGTCCTTATTCTCTTACATACCCCCCACCCCCACCCCCACGACCGCCATCTTGAATTTTGCGATTTTGGTGTGACGAACAATTTAGTTTCTAATAAATAGCACTTCGAACGGCTTAAAAATACAAACAAATGCCACAGGTAAGTTTGAAAATAACTTTTATCGCCTACAGTTACTTTTATTTGTTGTATATTTGTTTTTTGAGCGTTTTTAGTCTGCTGAGCGTCGTAAAAGATACCCAAATAATTTGTTTTAATAAATTCACAAAAATCACAAAACAAATTTTTAATTCTTCTTGGACACTGAATAAACTAGAAAATGGCCACCTATTTCGAATGAAATTGTATTTTATACGATATACTTTTGCATAGTGGCCTAATTTAACTACGAAAATCTGACGAACATAATCGATAAAAAAAATGGCAGCCTCCAGGGCTAATCGATTATTTTACTCCATTCCTTTCAAAGACGGGGTACGTCTTATTATGCCCATAGTCGAAACTCAGTGATCATTTTTACAAAGAAGAAAAAATGAAGACAGTTAGTATTTAAAGTTTCCAAATATATTTTTGAAATTTTACATTAAAATTTCCGAATTTTTACTGAGAGGTGTCTTTTTCTTTTTTTTTCATTCGCACTTTTGTAAACATGATCACTGAGTTTTGAATATGCGCATTTAGTCCTTAAAATAAGAGAGGATATAATAATTTGGTGTTTCTGCTGTTTCACTATGACATGTATAAAAATAGCTAAAGAAATGTATAAACTTTGTTATGTACTTACGTGGTAGCTTAATAGAAGACTGTACACCAAAAATTACGCAAATTGATCCAGGATTTATTAAATTAAAAAAAAAATTTTTTTTTTTTAAACCTACTTTTATCGGGTCCGCCATCTTGTATCTTTCAATCGCCCGATTTTATCCTGGGTCGCCAAGGGAGATTTTGGGGATTTTTGGTTTTCTGCAAAATTTGTAATAAAAAATTTAGTTATCTCCCTTGTCTCACAATATGTAAAATCGATTTTTTTTTCTTTCTTTTTCTTATAATTTAGTAAATACTGGATGAATTCTGTACAATCTTATTTTCAGCTAACACGTGCGTACATAACAAAGTTTATACATTTCTTTGAATATTTTAATGTTATGGTGAAACAGCAGAAGCACGAAAATGCCCATACTGTTTACACGTAATCACCTAAAAAAAGTAGAATTTATTTTATTTTTCGAATAGGCTATATTGCCGATCCCGGCAAAATAACGATTCCTGCGTTATTTTGCCGTGACCGGCGATATAACGATTCCTGCGTTATTTTGCCGGTTCATGTATATTTAACTAAATTGTTAAACATACAGTGACGCCCGGCACAATAATGAGTCTTACGTTATTTTGCCGGCTCGTGTCTATTTAACTATAAATTACTTTTTTTTTTATTATTATTTAAATTATCTTTTTTGTATTATTTAAAACTTTATCAAACGAAATTTAATTATAATTTAAAACTTTGCCTGATTGTTGTTTTTTTTTGTTTTGTTTTTATTTAAAACTTTGCCTGATTGATTTTTTGTATAATTTAAAACTTTATTAAGCGACAATATATTTTAAAATAACGATAAAATTAATTTTTACTTCCGGTTGATTCGATTAGGAGTGAACTCTTCAAAATTACGACTTATTTTATGATTTCATTGAAAGAACATTTTAAAATAGAAACTGTTTAAATCCAGTGATTTTCTGTATATTTTAACATTATCGAAGTTTTTCTTCATAAAGAAAATCAGAATTTTACATTAAAATCTCTCATTTGTAAAGCACATTTTTAACAAGTAAATGTTACCAAAGGCAACATAAATTATTCTTCTACCTGTATCAGTTTATTTGTTTATTTGATTGTTTATTTTTATAAAAAAAAATCATTTATCAAAATAAATAATAAAATAAACAAATAAACTTATACAGGTAGGTAGAATAATAATTTATGTTGCCTTTGGTAACATTTATTTGTTGCTTATTTTTTTCTTTATATATAACTTATATATAACTTAAGGAAAATTTCAATTACTTAAATCGAGAGCAGACTTAGTAATGTTGGGAAAATTCATCAACATTAATTCTATTATGAAAAGTAAGCAGATATTTCTTTAACCGACACAATAGGGCAGGTCGATTTTTTTTATTTCTTTAACCGACACAACTGATGATGAAAACAAATTGTTTTTAAATATTTGCCCTTATTTATTTAATTACCTTTTCTTTCGCAAGGCCATAACAATTAGGTTTTTAAAAATAACGAACCGGCATAATAACGATCCCTTTACATTAGTAAATAATTATTGTGCCGGGCGTCACTGTATGTTTAACAATTTAGTTAAATATACATGAACCGGCAAAATAACGCAGGAATCGTTATTTTGCCGGGACCGGCAATATAGCCTCTTCCTTTATTTTTTTAAGGAAAAGGGGTTTCAGAGGAAGATGTACATCTAGAAAGGTACAAAAAAAAACATCTTTCTCGTTACGGTCTTATTTTTTTAAGGTGAAAAAAAAATAACGTAACACATTCAAAAACATGAATTAACCGAAACAAAATTGCTTCAGACAAGAAAGTTCAAAGGTAACATTGGATGAGATCCAAATTATCACTTGAAGAAGAACAATTCAAATTGGTAAGTAATAATAATGTTGCGTGTGCATTTCATCCTTTTTTTTCTGAAATTAATTTGCCATCGCCACCCAGCATCTGGTCGGCACAGATCACAACGAGCGGTCCAGAACGTTGCTACAATTTGGTAACCGGTTCTTGACTTGTAAGGGTACTTGGACCCTGTTTTACATATGTCATTGTAGTCTCAAATTGTCCGCCCCGGGGGGGGGGGGGACTTCTTAACAAATTCGGATTCTAGAGTCAGATTACGACCGTCGTAGTCTCGTTCGGGTTAGGGTACCTGATCCTTTTCTCTGAATTATGAATGGCTCGACTGTCCTAAGAGCCAATTCTTCCAGGCATTACCCACTCTTTCGGGAGAAGGGGTTTACGGTGAAGGTACAGAATAGTTAACAAGACCCGTTCCTCCCTCCCTCGCCTTCCACATGTTAAGAATGGGTTTCTAAATGATAAGGTTATTATTTCGAAACATTCTTAACACGAGCAACGGTGGAGGTTTGTGAACTACTCTCTTGACCTTTTGGCTAAGATCAAAGTGTAGTATCTGTTCCGATGGATACTGCACCCCATAGACTGGTATTGTCTTGGTCTTGATTTACGCCTGTCTATGGGTCTGTCCTGTGCAGTTCTAGGAGGTCCACCCTCCCAGGCTTCGCCTCCCCTCTTTGGGGAGGAGTAAGTTTATTGCTTACTGCCTGAGGCGCCCCTACCGGGGAATGCCGACGGGGCTGCCCAAGCAATTTTTAAATCCCACTTTCCCGACCCGACCTTGGGTCACATCTTACTTGTGGGAGTAAGATAAAAACTGGCCTTGTGTCTAACTCCTGGAGAGGAGTAAATCAATACTCTGTTTCTACACAAGGGTTGGTTTATTGCCGATCGCCTGAGGCAATCTTACCGGGAAATGCCGACGGGTCCGTTCTCGACTATTTGTGTACCTTTTCAGAGTGCCCATTCGAGGGAGCTGGATCCCCCACCCACACGTTAAACTGGCTTAATGTCTCGCCTTGCTGCAAATGGGAAACAAATAAAAACACTCATCTAAATAGATACGTTATATAAAGCAAATACTCACATCATAAGAACACTTCTTCAGAAAAAAGACCTTTATAATAAAAATTGAAAAACGTCCCGGTTTGCGTCTTGTAAATTTTGGTAAGCTTATTTTAAAGAATTATTTGGGTAAGTGTAATATGGACGCCATATTTGATTTCAGCTGAGTTTCATTGATTATCTCCCCCTTTTTTCTTGTATAAAAACTCGTGGCGTTAACACACAAATAAATTTAATTTACAAAATGTCTTGACGAAAAGTTATTGTAAACACTTTCATTTGATTAATTATCTTATTGTCTTTATTTTCCTCTTCACAAAGAAAACAAAATACTAAACTAAAAGAAGTCTTAAAACAATGTAAGTATCTGTATTTAAAATTGTAACTGTTTATTTATTTTTTTACTTTTGTAAAAGTATTTTATTTTAGTAATGATTTATTTTTGTTAAATAATTTGGGCATGTATGACAAGAGCTAACAACGAAAAAAAGGATGAAAAAAAATAAACAAATAAATGGGCAACAAATAAATGTTACCAAAGGCAAAATAAGTTATTCTTCTACCTACCTGGATAAGTTTATTTGTGTTTTAACTTATTTTAAAGCGTTTTTTAGTTCGATTAAAAAGTAGTATGGAGACGTCACGTGATCAAATGGGTCTATTTTTTTTTCAATTTTAACATGCCGTTCCGACACTAGTTTTAAATCGAACTAAAAGAAAACGCTTCAAAATAAGTTAAAGAACAAATAAACTTCTCCAGGTAGGTAGAAGAGTAACTTAGCTTGCCTTTTGCACCATTTATATGTTGCACATTTGTTTGTGTTTTTACCAAAGGCTGAAAAGGAAATCTTCGGAATAGAGACCGCATTGGTTTTTGGAGGGGGGGGGGGGGTAAACAGTAAACAACTGCAGACTCCATCAATTCGCTGTTTTGATACCTCATTGTAATACAGCTTCCTATTCCAGTAGCTTCTTTCCGAGAAATGCAGGCTTGTGGAACTCTCTTCCTGCTGACTGTTTTCCTCCTACCTATAATCTTTTCAAGACTAAGGCCAATACATCTCCTGTCTTTGCGATAATTATATTTCGTTCTTGTTTGCTCCTTAAATCAAGTGACTTTATGCCTTGTTTGGGGCGATTTCCATAAATAAAAAAGAAAGACTATTGTGGATTACCGAGTTTAAAGTATAATGACTATTTTTATTTTTTAATGTTCCAATCCAGAGTGCCCTTTTAGGGGAGTTGCATTTCCCCCACATTAAAAACCAACCTTTTGTCTAATTCTGCCCTCGTGGGAAGGCAAGTAAATAGAAACTTAAAAAATGGATATAATTATTTGGTGCCCGGAAAACTCGTCACAGGAAAATTGGTCACCGGAAAATTCGTCACTTTTGGCCAAGTAGGAAAATTCGTCACTTTTGGCCAAGTAGGAAAATTCGTCACTTTTGGCCAAGTAGGAAAATTCGGCAATTATCGAATAAATATCGATTGAAAATAGATTTTAGAACCGATTTTACAGGAGATATACTTGTAAATACGGGGCTACCCCCCTCCTCAGTGGAGAACATTTTTTTATATTATTTTTTGGTACTTGTGCAGTTTTGTGTGTTAAGAATGGCTTTCTAAATAATCCGGTTCGTAATTACGTTACGAAATTAAAGGTTTGGACCGGGTTATTCTTTACAACGTGAAAGTACAGAATAGTTAATAAAGCACCCCCCTCCATTCTCCCCATGTAAAAAATCGTTGTCTGAAAGAATTTCTTTTTTTAAGTATTAAATAAAGTTGTTAGTTAAAACAAGTTTTAGGCAAGATGAAAAAAAAAAACACTGAATTACAATTTTGCTTTTTTAAATACATGGACATTTTCTAAGAATTTAAAACCAGTTTAAATGACTTTTTACTCATAATTTATAAATTCCTTTCAAGTTTTGCACACACACGAAGTAATTGATGTTTTGTCAAGTAAAATGGCTGACTTGTTTACGAAGAAATCTAAATGAATTATGATGGATTTCATCTCGTAACTTAATTACGAAACAGGCTTGAAATAATAACATTATTTAGACAACGATTTTTTACATGGGGAGAATGAGGGGGTGCTTTGTTAACTATTCTGTACTTTCACCTAACAATTTAATAAACAAAAGATATCGTAAAAATTTAATTTAACTTGAAAATCTTATCTAAAAAATAGCCCGGTTCGTAAACTGCACAAGTACCAAAAAAATAATATAAAAAAATGTTCTCCACTGGGGGGTGGGTAGCCTCGTATTTACAAGTATATCTCCTGTAAAAACGGTTCTAAAATCTATTTTCAATCGATATTTATTCGATAATTGCCGAATTTTCCTACTTGCCCAAAAGTGACGAATTTTCCGTTGCCCAATTTTCCTGTGACGAGTTTTCCTAAATTCAATTATTTATACTATGGTTTCTACTCGTGACCTATTTGCGTTAAAATAAATATTTTATATAAGTTATAAACCTTTAAAGTTCCGTAAATATTGATCTAAAGAAAGTAGCCATTTTTGTTTAGTCAGTAACGTATACAAAAATGGCTACTTTCCTTAGGTTTGATATTTACATAACTTTAAAGGCTTATAACTTATATTAAATATTTATTTTAATGCAAATCGCTCACAAATCAGTAACAAATCAAAATAAATTGTTTTTGACTAATTTCCGAACTGTGTTTTCTTTAAAATAATTTATGTCTTTTTATTTTTTTTTTCAATCTTTATTGGGTTAATGTTTAACTGCAGCGAAATCCTAAATCCGGCTTTAAATTACTGTTTATAATATTTTCTTGTAAAGTTTCAAGTTTAGTGGCGTGCAAACGATGCGGCCTCTATTCCGAATATCCGTTTAAATGTTATTAAAATTACGTTAAGTTGATTAGATACGAGAAATAAAATAATTTCAACATTTTAGGCTTAATCAATAGTAGTAATCTGACGAATTTAACAAAAGCTTGTTTAGTGAGTGGCACTGTCGCTCTGCTACAAACAAGAATGGTCTCTATTCCGAACCTCTGCTGAAATGTTATTTTTAAAATAAATAAAATTACAGTGGTATTATTCTACATTAAGACCCTATGCTACTTCACCGAAAAAGTAAAATGAGATTCTACTTTTGGGGGCGATTACGTATAAAATCACCCGGACTTTAGAGTTGATAATCAGTTAACCATAAAAATTTAACTAAAAATGATCCCCCATTTTCTACCAAATAGCGTTTGAACGACATGTAACCATTTTCTACCAAATAGCGTTTGAACGACATGTAACCATTTTCTACCAAATAGCGTTTGAACGACATGTAACCATTTTCTACCAAATAGCGTTTGAACGACATGTAACCATTTTCTACCAAATAGCGTTTGAACGACATGTAACCATTTTCTACCAAATAGCGTTTGAACGACATGTAACCATTTTCTACCAAATAGCGTTTGAACGACATGTAACCATTTTCTACCAAATAGCGTTTGAACGACATGTAACCATTTTCTACCAAATAGCGTTTGAACGACATGTAACCATTTTCTACCAAATAGCGTTTGAGCGACATGTAACCATTTTCTACCAAATAGCGTTTGAGCGACATGTAACCATTTTCTACCAAATAGCGTTTGAGTGACATGTAACCATTTTCTACCAAATAGCGTTTGAGTGACATGTAACCATTTTCTACCAAATAGCGTTTGAGTGACATGTAACCATTTTCTACCAGATAGCGTTTGAGTGATAGTAACCATTTTCTACCAAATTCTCTGGTGCACATACTATATACGTACCTATCGCCGCCCCGGTGTACATACTATATACACACCTATCGCCGCCCGGTGAAGATACTATATACGTATCTATCGCCGCCCCGGAGAAATATTTTAAGTTAAAAAAAAAAAAAAATTGCCCCATTCCCCAAACAATTTTTTACCCTCCCCCCCCTAATTTTTACTCTCAAATTTATTAGAAATTAGTCATGCACAAATGTTTGAAATTTTTGTGTTGTTGCGCATGCGTTCAATATTCTTATCAACATATGCTCTTAAAATGCTCTCCGATGAGAAACTTCTGCATTTTAGGTTCAATTTATATGCAAAATTGGTCCCCATTTTTAATTCTATTTTTTAAATTTTTTACCGCCAAGTTTTTCAGTAACTTGTAATAAGTAATCGCCTAAAAAAGTTTAATCCATTTGTTAGGGGGGGGGGGGGGGGTTTAGCATAGTGTCTTCATCTCCAAATTTACCATTACAGGTTTAGGAGTAGTTATTCCTACTGTGTTGCTCTTGTTGCACACAAAAGCCTATTCCCTGAATAAATAACACTTTTTGATGTAAGGAGCTAATAAGAACAAATATGATTATCACAAAAACGGGAGACTTAGTCTTGAAAAGACCCAGGTAGGAGGAAAGCAATCAGCAGGAATAGAGTTCAACAAGCCTACGGTTCTGGAATAGGAAGCTGTATTACAATGAGGTATCAAAAACAAAACAGCGAATTGATGGAGACCACTAGACCAACAAGTCAAACGAGCTGGAGCAAAAGAAGCAGGGAATAGATCACACAATTCCGTAGAACACATGCCATAATAGTACTTATAGAAAAGACTGAGACTAGCAACATCACGTCTGTGGAAGAAAGTGTGCAGAGTAAAAGAAAGGGTCGGGCCATTCAAATTACAGACACGTTTCTGCACCTTATCTAGAACACTCAACTGAAACAGAGATTCACCAATCAGATTGCAGGGTGCATTGATTCCATCTGTTTGCTGAAGAACTACTTCAGCCCTTTTGGGAATCACGGTCCGTCAGCAGAGAGATACTTGCCAGCAACAAGGAAACATGCTTACATTCTCTCTCCTGTTCCTGTCCACTGGACACTACAGCACGTACTATCTTCGCCTGAAGATATCTGCTGACAGACCTTCGGCAGCCAAAGAACTTTCCTTACTTGGACACTGTCCAACTTCTTTTACCTATACCATACGGCGTAGGTCACCTTATTTAATAAAACCACTTTTGTTGTTGATATAAAAAAGGTTTTGTTTTTCCTTTCGTGCGAAATGTTCGTGACTTAAGCATAGTATAATCTTCTCGAAAAAGTGAAGAAAAAATTATTTGAAGTTTTTATACATTTTTTTGTCAAAAATTATCATAGTAGCCCCACAATACTATGATACTGCATTTTATAATATATTATTATCATAGCCTCACCATGCAAAATCATTATAACCCTGCCTTCTAACAAAACATCTGTCGTAGTCAGAAAAATATGACTAGGCACAACTGCAATAACCCTAAACTGACCCAGCATTTTCACCAAGGCACATTTTATTATATCATAGATCACATTCATTGCATCTCTCCCAATCCACTTTTTGTTTTCCAAGACCGGGCAAATCTGCAAATAGTTCAAATTTCCTGTGGGTTTCTTTTTTTGCTAGATCTTTCAGGTTCTGAAGGAGCACTTTTGCATATTCTCACACCAGACGCTGATGGACGAGAATCGGTAGAATCGAGCGATGAAAGGACCGTTCGTGGAGTTATCTTTGGTCTATGCTTTTGTGATATTGTCTTTAGCAAAATATAGTCCTTTGAGAGGGGGTTAGTTAATTGCTAATCGCCTGAGGCACCCCTACCGGGGAATGCCAACGGAGCTGCACAGGCATTTTTTGTAGGTCAGAGTGCTCATCTTCTCGGGTGCTGGCTTTTCAAACCCCACTTTCCCGACCTTGTGTCACATCTTACCGCTGTGGGAGGAATATAAATGCAAAAAAAAAAAATGTATAGTCTTGAACCGTATTTCCAAGAACTTCTTTCACTGGATTAGCATTGGCGGGAAACAAAATTCATGTACAGTTGTACATGTGTTAAAGAACAGTTTTGAGGGGTCAAACAAATGAAGGTTGATGAGTTAAAAGCGAAAAATATAGGTTAGCAGTAAATTATCATAGTAATCCCTAAAGTAGCCTCGATTGACGGTACTTAATGTAATTTTAATAAAATTTTAGCAAATTGCTTTTTTTATGATTGATAATTTGGATTATTCTGGCTACTATTCTCATTGTCGTTATTTTCACAACGTTTCGGCTGATGGAACCTCTGACCTTGTTCACGTATATCTTTTTGAACTTCGGAATCCTTGTCAAACACTGGAGCCTATATGGAATTTGTAACTGAACCTTTATTTAATATTTAATCCCTGGGCATAGTGTTCTCGTTCCGTTATCCATAACCGGGTAGAAGTGTTATTCGTTGTATCACCTTTAGTAATGCTTGAACTTTCAATCTTCTGAAGGTTGAAGGTTCAATCGTTACTCCATGCGATAATAATTGACATTTCTACCCAGTCATGACTAACAGAACACGAACAACCCTAACCCCTGTGTTTTGAATAAAAGGTTCAGTTCGAAATTGTGTACAACATACAGATTCCCGAGTTCGAAAAGATGCACCTGAAGAAAGTCGGGGGTCATATCGTTCAAATAATCAAAATAATGCAAAATTCCCTTTTTATTGAAAAAGAAAATATGTGTAGTAAACAGATATGTAAAACAATTTCCAAAAAGCAAAATATAATTATTTGAAGCTGTAAATAAATGTTTTGAAGTAATGTCAGTCCTTCATTGTAAAGTAAATTACACTGACTATAAAGTAAGTACATGTTCATTGTAAAGTAGACACTTTATGGCCGGTGTAATGTAAATACCTATTTATGAATGTAGACCGCCATTTTCGCTGAAATTAGAGACTTTTAAGTTACACTTACTATAAAGTAAGTACATATTTTACAATGAAGATATAATAGAAAAGTTTTGACATTTCTTTTCCGTTTACGAACTCATAAGTAGAAAAAATATCAGTTGATAATAGGTTCTATCCTGCTTTGCATTTGACAAGTGTCTTGAGAGTACTGGAATTATCTCCCTTCAAGGAGAAATTATTTTCTAGGCTCGATTGATGCCCCTTGATAAAAAAAAATGGGTAGCTTCCCAAATCTCACCATGAACACAAAATTTTGTGGTAACTCTCAAAGCAGTTTTCAAAAACTAGATCTGTTAACCAGTTAACTTTTTTTGCTAACAGAGTAATATGTTTTTGGAATAAGTTGCCAGATCGGATTAAGTACAGCAATAACGTGGATCAGTTTAAGATTAGGTTGGATAAATTCAGAGAAAGTGGTAGGAGGGAGAAATTGAAGGGGCACTTTTGGGAGTTGTTAAATGAAATATTTGACAGAATTTGATCTGAATATCGATACTGTACTAAGAGTTTAATTGTTTTTTAAACAGTTGAATTGAGAAGATATTTAAAGGGGAGATGCCCAAGAAAGTATAACAAAGATAAATAAAATACCAACGTGTTTAGCAGCCCTAAAACTGGTAGAGAGAATTTGGATGTAAATATAATCACATGCATGTTGTTTGATAAGATAAATATTTATATATATATATATATATATATATATATATATAGAATATTATCTCGGAAACGAACCCTATTTGCATGAACCTAAACCCTATATATATATATATAGGGTTTAGGTTCATGCAAATAGGGTTCGTTTCCGAGATAATATTCTGTGGCGCTTTCGACCCAGCATTATATGATGTGTCTGAAAGCACTTTTGTGCAATTAGAGTGTGTAGTTAGACAATCTATAGTGAATGATTGTCCGTGTGTGACAAAAAATGTCACACCCATAAGGAGATAGCATGACCATAGACAGAACACGGCGGATCTAGAGAAATCTAACCTCGATAAAAAGAATCACTCTAATCATTACGAGTAGTTGTATTTTCTGTAGTTATCGTTGACAAACAGATGAGACCGTCGAAGCATCATAGAATAGCATAACGACACGGACTGAGGACCTGGGTGTGTTGGGTTCGAATCCAGTTCGTTTCACAAGAAAAAATTTAATCAAAACCCACACCTGACCTTGTGTCTAACCTCATTGAGAGGAGGTAAATAAAATACATATAGATAAATAGATGAATATAAAGGTAGAAAACTGTCACTATAAATTGCAAAACCCGTCTGGTGTCTTAGCAACTTTTTGTAACAGTATATAATGAAGCTGAAACTATTAGTTTAAGTAAGATTCTTAACACGTTTTCTGTTCTAATCGCAGTCTCGTCTTGAAATTTGTTTATACTTTACTTGTTGGTTAATGCTATTTAATCTAAATTAAGTAATAGTTTCCCAACGTAATTCTAAGGTATACAAATATTATGAACGCTGACTTGAAAAAATTAAGTAAATAGTAATTACCCGCCCCCTCCCCCTCTTACGTTTACAAAACTTCTCGCCAATGGACAGACAGACAGAGAACCTGCTCGTTATATTATAAGTATGTATATAAATTATAATTTAATTTTTTTTATGTTGTGAACTGTAATAAATATGTTAAATATATTTGGTATTTTGTATCTTATCTTGGTACTTCTATAATTTTTTGGGGGAGCTGTTAGGTAGATATCCTTTTCAGCCTTATTGATGAAAATTGTAACAATGCATTAAAGCAGGTATAGAAGCGGTTGTCCCCACATAGAAATTCTACAGTAAGCCCCGCTCTCCTTAATGGTTCAGTTTGATCTTTGCATCTGCTATTGCACATATGCAACACGTATCAACCACCATCACCACAACAAATAAACAATAATTTATAGCATTGAGAAATCATTGTAAGAGTGTAATAGCCGCAGCTAAAATTACTGAGAAAAACTCATTGAGTCGCAAAAATGTTGAACTCGCTATTCCTAGCAAACCTATAATTCTATGGTAAACAATCAGTAGTCAACAATTCCCCCACTATCCAACCACCATGATGTCATTTGCACGGCAGCAGATAAGGCTAAAATTCTTGCGTAGCAGTTTTCTTTTAAACTCGACCATGGAATCCACAAACCACTCCTTCCCAAATTTCTCACTATGAACTTGGTGATCTGATCATCGCTCCTTCCCATGCCCTAGATATTAAAAAAAACCTTGACACTTCCATTATTTCTGCAAAGTATTTGCACCGACGAGTAGACCAAGATGATAGAAATAGTGTTGCTTTGGCAATATTGTTATCGAAACATTTTCAGATAGCCACAATGTTTCATGAACGTTTTTTCTTAAACCAACATCGAAGTCAGTAGTGCTGTTGAGATCTTCCCTATAAAGCACAAAAATCGTTCCATCAATTAATTTGCTTATTTTTGTCAACAGATGTGCAACATTCACTGGGAGATAAAAGCCCATTACCTACAAGATAAAAAGTTTCTCACTGCATATATCTTATAAAACGTCTGAAATCAATGAAACAAATCGAAGAATTAAATACTCTCTTATGCCTTTTCAAGTTATATCGTTTGTCGTTTGTTTGAATGAATGAAGATTATTATTAGGGTGACGAAATGAAGGGTACAAATGGAAAATGGATATGCCAGGGAATTGAAAGTAAACAAATTGCAAACTATTAAATTCAATTTTATATTCGTTTTAAAAAATTACAAATGCACAGTGGGGAAATAAAGAACGTTTACAAATTGCAATAGAGGCAGATTCCAAAATTTCTTGAAATATTTTTTTTATTCCGCTCAAAGCAAAACACTCTATTTAATAGTTTTTGTCAACTAGCAGAGTCGAAATAATTGGTGTCCATTTGATGTGTCATTTAGGGCAATGTGGCAAGGGATCTTAACAATGTTAAGCTAGCATGTCACAATTCATAGAATTATGGTACTATGTTCTTCACTCAGACAGTAGTTTTATTGCTGTCAGGGTAAAGTATGCTTCTGTTCAGTCCTAGGTGGTTCACACTCCCAGGCTTTACCTTCTAATCGCCTGTGGCAAGTCCAACGGGACTACTCAACCATATTTTTATAGGCCAGAGTGAACTTATCAAGTGCGATGGCTTCTACCTAAAAACACAACTGACCTTGTGTCTTAACTCCTGGCAAGGAGGTAAATGATGTGTTTAACTTGAGTTTGTATGCAGCTCAAATTCGTCTACTAATGCTCCATAGCAATTGAAGACATTGCCAAGGCTGCTGCAAAGAAGGTTGGCTCCCTCTACCGTGCTAGTAAACTCCTCACACCTGGCATTATCCTGTATCTCTACAAAGCCACCATCCGCCCATGCATGGAGTATTGTTGTCACATCTGGGCTGGCGCATCATCTACTAGTCTCTCCCTCCTTGACAAGGTCCAAAAAAGAATCGCCAACCTAATAGGTCCCTCACTGTCAACTAAGCTCCAGCCTCTGTCCCATCGCCGCAATGTGGCATCCTTGTGCTTGTTTTACAAATACTTCAATGGATGATGAATTGGCTACTCTGTTCTCCCCACGACGGAAATTCACTAGACTAACTCGACAATCAACTAAATCTCATTCATTCACTGTGGAGGTCCCCAGATGTCGGAGAGCCTTCTACTCAAATAGCTTCTTTCCTCGTACTGCTGACCTCTGGAACTCCCTTCCTGCCCCCTGTTTCCCCGACAGTACAGACATGCAGAAGTTTAAAACTAATGTAAACAGACATCTCGCTGCGCAGATCCCAATCTAGGTTGACCGCCCCCTATCTTCTCCCCTTTTCTTTTTTCTCAGTAACCCCTTATGTCTACAGTGGCGGCCTGCCTTGTTTGGGGTGAACTATGTTAAAAAAAAAAATCTGAACATATCACACACGTCTGCAACGAACAGTGACATCTATTCTAACACAGTCGTTGTCCATGCATTCTTTGTCATCAGCTGTGGCAGCTTGGAGCAAAGTGAGTTTAGTTTAAATATAGTCTGTTGCTTTGTAATTATATATATTGGATGACACAATCTCATCTCATTGGCATCAACAGGGGTTTCTAACCCTAACCCTAAACCCTGCTAATCATCCAAAGGCTTGTACTGGAGTGATTCGTTCCGGGTGTTTGGAATTTGACTTAAAATCTGTAACAACTTCCTAGAGGAAAAACGGATAACCCTAATTGCAGTTTAGATCATAAAAAGAAACTCGCAATCATAGAAATCCTTTTGGACCTGGATTTTATTTTATTTTTCCCCCCTCCACACAGTGGGCTGGGACATGGAAATTGCCAAAAATGAACTTTACTCAAGCATTTATGGCTCTAAATTTTTTTAAAAGTAGAGAAAAAATCCAGTTTAACAAAAAAAAGTAAGTCAAACGGAATCCTACAAGAAAAATGGTGAACATTTGAACATCCCACATTTCGCGATTTCACGATAACATTATCTCATCGGTTTCAAGTGTTTTTTCCACCAAATTACTAAATATGCTTGTAAAATGAATAAAAGTGGCCCAAATAAGGTAATTTTTTCACATTTATCGACAGAAACGCTCCAATCACTTCAAGTCTTTGATGATATCAACGCGATGAAGTCTTCAGGGTTTCAGTCGGTGTCGGTGAAAGTGAATGTTGCCTCACACATGATGGACTTGAAAGCTGATAATTTGTATTTGGGTCTTGGTGGGGCATATTGTGACTTGTGTGACCATTCCAGAGCTGACTGCCATGATCCAGATGTTATGCGAGCAGGATTCGAGATCACGCGAACGGTTGCTGACTTGCACTCCATTTTCGAGAATGTGATTGATGATGGCGATGAGATTGTCAAACAGCGTAACGACTATGACACACGTAAAGGTTTGACAAACAAGCCAATACCAAACCATGAAGTCATCTCCGTTCAAGTCCTGCATGCGCTGCTCAGAACGTTTGACCACTACATGAAGATAGCGGTGCATCTGAAGGCCGAGGTCTTCGAGTGGACAGTCAGATACCTCCCGCTACCATCAATTCCTTGTGGCTGCCAAAAATGAAATTCAAACTAAGCTGAATTAAGTCTTAGGTGAGCGCTGGGATTTCCCTGATACAACTGGTAAAGGTGGAATGTCGACAACTGGCAACACTGCACAAACTATTCTACATAATGGTGGTAGAGACGTTGTAATCAAGATGCTACGAGCTCGATTTCAACACACTATGACAGATCGGGCAGTATCTCTCCGTCATCCTTCGTTTGTTTTCGTCCTTTCAGAAAATTGACGTCCAGGAATACAAGAAGGTTTCTACCACCCTTTACTTATTTTATCTGGAAAGCTTCCCCACACCCACCAGACCAAAGAAGAAATCCCTCAGCCTATGGATCTGATGTGGATCAGTGTTCCTCCCACTCTACACAAACTGCTGGCTCACTCATGGGAGCTCATCGAGATGAACGATTGTCGTGGCCTTAAATGTTTTGATGAATCTGGGTTGGAGGCTAACAACAAAATTCTTTGATCCATCTGTCTCAAGTTGGCTCGCAAAACCTTGCAAGCAGATAATTTGGACGATGCGATTAACCGGTTGTGGTTAGGTTCGGATCCGAAGATAAATCATATTTGTCTACAAGCACAGCCGTTCTGTAAACATTGCATTGAATACGGGCATTCAACACGTTACTGCAAGATTGCCCACCCACTCTTTGGGCCTCTGAGTAATGATGATGCTCTGTTTGAGAAGCTCTGTTGCTGAAAGTTTATCCCTACTGCTTGATAAATTTATGAAAATCATCATGTCAGTGACTATATCTGCTTTAACATATGCATCCAACGGGCTCCAATCCATTCTCAGGGGAGAATTATATCTGATCCCCGTCTTTTCTGCCTTTAATGCCCTAACAAGTTATCGTTATTTTGACCCCAGTACCCCTCAGGAATTATGATTTAGGAATTTTCTGTTCAAGATAGTAATAACCTTAGTAATACGCTTCTAACAAGCCCTCAATCACTCTCCGAGGATTATTTTAAGCCATAATATATCTACAATCGTGATTTTGGCGCAATATGCCCAAATATGGTTTTTCGGTCCTAGAGCCCTCAAAAATCAATATTGTTAAATTTTTCTTTCATATTTGTAATTAGCTAAGTAATACGCTTCCAACAAGCCCTCAACCAATATTAGGGGATTACTTAAAGTCGTAATATATCTAAAAACGTGATTTTGGCCCATTATGCCTAAATATGGTTTTTCGGCCCCACACCCTTCAAATATTTGAATTTTGAAAATTTTCTTTCAAATTTGTAATCAGGTCCTCAACCAATATCAGGGGATTATTTAAAGCCATGATATATCCAAAAACGTGATTTTGCCCCATTATGTCCAAATATTGTTATTTTGTCCCAGACCCCTCAAAAATAATTTTTTTTGATTTTTTTTCTTATTTGTGGCGAAAGTGATGGTCCTGATTATTAGATTTCTTTATAGGGGATGTTTCAACCAGAAGACACTCCTTATTAAGGATATGGATATGTGGTGGAAGTTTAAAAAGTAAGGAAATGTCAAGCAAAGAGATTGCTAGCAAGGATCGAACTCACGACCTGTATTAACCCGGAATTATCATTGTTCTCATTGGTCAAAAAGAATTGACTGAGATTATTTAATGTCTGATATCGACAGAGAGAAAAGAGCAGGTAGGTAGGCTCAATTTATTATGATGTCACAAGTTCTCAGTTATTTCCTCAGATCATCTCTATCCAAATGTCTCTGCCAATGTCTTAATTTCTCTGTGAATCTCCCAACTTTCTGACTTTCTCTTGGAATATCTCTTAAATTCTTAACCAGTTAACTTTTCTTCACCCAATTTTGTCTTTTTTCAGAGTACCCAGAAGTAGTGAGTCAATGTTTCTTGCAGTATCTGAGGTAAAAGAGGCACAGCTATCAGATGTATGCATGACTGAGTACATTCGTTTCTAGCCGAGCAAGGCATATAAATGGTTGAATTATATGTTTTGGACGATGTTAGCCCCAGAACATTCTTTTGAGTGTCTGTAAGGTAAATGACAAGACTGACAACTCTTCAACTCTTTAGCAGGTTTGCTTATGCAGAACTCACTGGCCTGCATTGAGGGAGGAGATTGCTTCAAAGGATTGACTGAAATGGTGTTAGGGCAGAATTATCAGAGTTATCTCCCTGGCCTTTTCTTATCCAGAAGTTATGAAAACTCGTTCCATGCAGGTGAGGAAGTTAAGTTGAGATCTTATCCTCTTTCTGGTTGGCAGTTTTTTTCTTTTATGGCAGTCGCATAGACTCTCAGAAACACGACAATTAAGTGACATTTACTTACACCGTGCTCACACATTCTCTGTATCTCATATACACACACATATACAATGTAACACTGTAAGTATATATATATATATATATATCAGACGTATGCATGACTGAGTACATTCGTTTCTAGCCGAGCAAGGCATATAAATGCTGAGAATTGATGATGATGGTTGTTTTCTTTTATTTTTTGGACGATGTTACTCCACCAATTCTTATGCTGAATTCTAAAATGTTGCACCACAAAAACATTCTAGTATATTTTATGTTACTTAACATTATATATTGGGATTTTAATGGGTTCAAATAATTATGATATAATGTCTTTAAAAAATTGTCAAATGTATTAATAAATAATGCAATAATTTTCATGTCATTTTTTCGCAGGTAACAGTTACAGTCGATATAACTAACATATACTGTCGATAACCTTTGTTCTTTTGAAATATGTGAAAAAAACATTTTAAACTGGTACTCATTTACAAATAGATATGCAGACATTTGCAGGGGTGAAGTCCTATTCTTGTGAAGTATGCGGGTTAGAATTTTCAAGGAATTTACAGTTGCCAAAATTCACAGAAGAAAACCACAAGACTTGTGAAAGATGTGGATCAGCATTTTTAAGGTGTTCTCTGTTAAAAGTTCTCCCACAAACATGTACTAAAGGAAAGCCGTATTGTTGTCAAGTCTGTGGATCAATATTTTCAGTAAAGGACAGTTTTAAGAGACACATGCGAACACACACCGGTGAGAAACCTTATTCATGTGAAGTTTGTGGAACAGCTTTTTCTCAAAATGGTAGCTTAAAACGACATATGCGAATGCACACTGGAGAGAAACCTTATACTTGTGAAGTATGTGGATTAAGATTTGTTTATACTACTCAGTTAAAAGTACATAACCAAACACATACTGGAGACAAACCTTATTCTTGTGAAGTTTGTGGGTCAAAGTTTTCTATGAATTCTCATTTAAAAAGACATATGCACTCACATACTGGAGAGAAACATTTTTCATGTCTAGTTTGTGGATCAAAATTTTCAAGGAATTCTCATTTAAAAAGACATATGCAAATACACACTGGTGAGAGACCTCATTCTTGTAAAGTCTGTGAAGCATCATTTGGATGTAGATATCAGTTAAAAGTACACATACAAACACACACTGGAGAGAAACCATATTTTTGTGAAGTGTGTGGATCATCATTTTCAGTCAAGTCCAATTATAAAAGACATATGCGAACACACACTGGCGAGAAACCTTATTCATGTGAAGATTGTGGGTCAAAATTTTCGGATACTTCTCATTTAAAAATTCATATGCAAATACACATGGGATCAAAATCATTTTCATGTGAAGTGTGTGGGTCAGCATTTACAACAAATTCTAGTTTGAATGTCCACATGCGAACACACACCGGAGAGAAACCATATTCTTGTGAAGTGTGCGGATCAACATTTTCAGTGAATGCTAATTTTAAAAGGCACATGCGAAAACACACTGGGTAAAGAGAACTTTAATGGAACACTCGAATATCTATGTATCTCATATAGAGATCAAGTGTTAGCCTCAGGAAGAGGCCCCTTTATTTCTGAGAACTTCAACTGAAGTAAAATGAAACAAAAGTGAGAAACCTTACTTCTGTAACATGTGTGGATTAGCATTTTCAGTGAGTTCTTATTTCAGAAGGCATAGTCAAAAACACATTGAGCAGGAATTTTAATGTTTTTAGAAAATTGTTATTACAAATTTTGCATGTACACTTGTGAATATTCACTGTAGACATTTTGACAAACTGTACTGTAAAATCTATTGACCTGCATTATCATATGCAAACACATGAAAGTAATGGTGCACATTCTACTAAGCAAGAAACTATCAGTTAAAAGAAAGAATATATTTAATGAATATATATTTATGAACTCGTTCAGGCCGTGGGAAGAAAAATTTTTAAAACCTGGATGTTAACTCTTATCTGTTTTTCAGAAGTGAAATCAAATTGTTAAGTTGTTTGACAATTCTGTCAAAAGGCAGATGAAATAAATTATTACATATAACTGCTAATTTGTCTCATTTCTTCCATATAACTTTGTTAATATTGCTCTGTAATTACATTGAGCTCTCACCAGAGGTACCCTGAAAAGTATGCTAACCCTGAAAAATACCCTAACTCTAAACAGTACCCTAACCTTGAAAAGTACCCTAACCTGAAAAGTACCCTACATCCAATTCTGATCAACCAAGTAATATATCTACGGTAAAAAAAGTCTGTCAAATTTTCGATGTAAGACAAAATTAATTCTGAATAGCTAATGTTCCTTTTTATCCTTCCTTTAAATAAAAATCTTAATTCTGTTTCCTTAAAATGTATTTTATCCGACTAGGAATATTTTTAGGATGTATATCATATTAGTCATCAGCAGAAAATTAAATTTAAAATAGTAAATCTATCAACAGAACCATTTTTTTTATTCATAAATATCGGTTAAATATTACAGTCTAAAAAATCTCTGAATTCTCGTGTGAAAATAAGATAGCAAAATAATAAAAAAGAAATGCTCTGCTGAGCTGGTCCCTGTCCTCTCCAAACTCTACAATAAATGCCTTGCTGAATCTTGCTTCCTTGATAGCTGGAAAATTGCCTCTGTGGTACCCGTCTTCAAGAATTCTGGAGATAGAACTGATCCTCTAAACTCCCGCCCAATCAGTCTACTCTTGATCTTTGCTAAAATATTTGAATCCTTAATCAATCTAGCGATAGTTAATGCTAAACTTCTTTCTGATCACCAGTACGGATTTAGACAAACACAATCTACTGCGGATATCCTAACGGTAATCTCTGAATGCATATATCATACACTGGACAAGGCAGGTGAAGCTAGAGCACTTGATATATCCAAAACCTTTGACAAGGTCTGGCATATAGGGCTTCTCATAAAAATTCATTCATATGGTATTACTGGACAAATATTTAATATGATTAGATCCTTTATAATCAAAAGAAAAATCCAGGTTGTCTTCGATGGCCATTCATTTAAGCAACATGACATAAATGCTGGTGTACCCCAAGTATCCATACTCGGACCTCTACTGTTCCTAATTTTCATAAACGACCTCCCTGATGTCATTGAAACTGAGATAGGTATATTTGCTGACGACACCATGCTCTACTCTCGTCATGTGGGCAAAACAGACGCGCACATATCTGAGGCAATGGCTGAATCCTTAGAAAGTGACCTCCAGTCTGTAGTGGAATGGGGTCATAAATGGATAGTAGCTTTTAATACCGCAAAGACAAAGCTCCTTTCCTTCAATAACTACAAGAAACCTCTTCAACCACCGATTGCCATGGCAAATAACACCCTACCTGAGAGATCAACATTCAAACTCCTTGGCCTAACATTTACAGGTAACATGAATTGGAATAAATATATTGAAGACATTGTCAAAGCTGCTGCAAAGAAGGTGGGCTCCCTCTACTGTGCTAGTAAACTCCTCACACCTGACATTATCCTGTATCTCTACAAAACCACCATCCGCCCATGCATGGAGTATTGTTGCCACATCTGAGCTGGTGCATCATCCACTAGTCTCTCCCTCTTAGACAAGGTACAAAAAAGATTTGTCAATTTAATAGGTCCCTCACTATCCAAGTTCCAGCCCTGTCCCATCGCTGCAATGTTGCATCCTTGTGCCTGTTTTACAAATACTTCAATGGATTTTGCTCTGATGACCTTACTGCTCTAGTGCCCTCTCGACATAAATTCACTAGACCAACCCGACAATCCAAATCCCATACATTCACTGTGGAGGTCCCCAGATGCTGAAGAGTCTTCTACTCCAACAGTTTTTTTCCTTGTGTTACCGGCCTCTGGAACTCCCTCTCTGCTCCCTCTTTTCCCGACTGTACTGACATGCAGAAATTTCAAACTAATATAAACAGACATCTCGCTGCACAGCTCCCAACTTAGGATGCCACCCCCAACCTACACTCTTTTTTTCTCAGTAACCGCTTACGTCTACAGTGGCGGCCTGCCTTGTTTGGGGTGAACTATGTAAAAAAAAAGGAAAACCGGTCAGTGAGGGGTAAAGACATGTGTTGCATGGAGAGACATGACATGAGAATTATATTATGGATGTGTTGTGTAAATCTTATTGACTGGCTTAAATCTGGGAGGTGGAAAGAATTGGGTTCATAGATGTAGAACATTTAAGGTAGCAGGTTATGTTTACAGGGGAAGGCCAAGGCAGACGGGGGGGGGGGGAGAACGTGATAAATATGGACTTTGGAGAAAAAAGGGATAATTACGGACCTGACCAGTGATAGTTTAATTTGGAAGTCAATTTCTAAAAGCCGTTCAATGCCAGCATGTAAAATGGATGGTAAATCGAATATGATGATGATCATCATTATCATTATTATGCCCATTAAAACATGGTGATCATCGTCATTATGCTCATTAAAACATGGTGATCATCGTCATTGTGCCCATTAAAACATGGTGATCATCGTCATTGTGCCCATTAAAACATGGTGATCATCATTATTATGCCCATTAAAACATGGTGATCATCGTCATTGTGCCCATTAAAACATGATCATCATTATTGTGCCCATTAAAACATGGTGATCATCGTCATTATGCCCATTAAAACATGATCATCATTATTGTGCCCATTAAAACATGGTGATCATCATTATTGTGCCCATTAAAACATGGTGATCATCATCAGTATGCCCATTAATACATGGTGATCATCATCATTATGCCCATTAAAACATGATCATCATTATTGTGCCCATTAAAACATGGTGATCATCATCATTGTGCCCATTAAAACATGGTGATCATCATTATTGTGCCCATTAAAACATGGTGATCATCATCATTATGCCCATTAAAACATGATCATCATCATTGTGCCCATTAAAACATGGTGATCATCATCATTATGCCCATTAAAACATGGTGATCATCATCATTATGCCCATTAAAACATGATCATCATTATTGTGCCCATTAAAACATGGTGATCATCATTATTGTGCCCATTAAAACATGGTGATCATCATCAGTATGCCCATTAATACATGGTGATCATCATCATTATGCCCATTAAAACATGATCATCATTATTGTGCCCATTAAAACATGGTGATCATCATCATTGTGCCCATTAAAACATGGTGATCATCATTATTGTGCCCATTAAAACATGGTGATCATCATCATTATGCCCATTAAAACATGATCATCATCATTGTGCCCATTAAAACATGGTGATCATCATCATTATGCCCATTAAAACATGGTGAGTTTCATAGTAATGAAACGGATGCACTTAATTTCTATATAAAAACATCAATGTGGTGAGTCGGTCAGGAAGGTTTTGTTGCAGACAATGGATGGCGTGGTTCACAGCAGGAAGGAAAGAAGAAAGAATTCATCCACTAGACGACACAACCCTTTATGTGAGGGAGAAATCTAAAGGTATGCAAACAATATATCAACTGTTATTTATCATGTTTTAAAAATGATGAGTATTGAATGTGAACTGCCACGGCCCTTTCAGGGACGAGTATACGAAATAAGTATATGGATGCATATAATTGGTCTCCCGATTTATAGAATCGGGGGACTTATGTTTTGAGGCATGTCCGTCCATCCGGATTTTTCTCCGCAACCATCCATTGAATTTCTCTGAAATTTTGCATGAAGTTGTAACTTTTGTCAGGTTAGAAAGTGACATTCTCCGATTTTTGAAAAAAAATCTGGTTAGTCCCCTAGTGGGTCAACAGGCCCCGAAATGGCAAAAAATGACATTTTTTGCCTCATAACTTTTCATCCATCCATTCAATTTCTCTGAAACTTGGCCAAAATGTGGAGGCAATTGTTCCTAATAGAAAATAAGTATAGCTGACCTTGGAAAAAATCTGGTTCGCGCCCCAGGGGGGTCAAAAGCCCCCAAAATGGCAAAAAATTACCCTTTTCTCACATAACGTTTGATCCATTCATTCAATTTTTCTGAAACTTGGCCAAAATGTAGAGGCAATTATTCTGGATATAAAATGAGCATCCTTGACCTCAGAAAAATTCTGGTTCGCGCCCCCAGGGGGTCAAAAATGCCCCAAATTGCCCAAATTTATTGCATTTCACACTCGTCACATACAGAGGGGGACCACGCATGCGTGGCTTGTTTCTATATAAAAACGTCAATGCTTGTGTTCTAGAAATCGAATTTGTAACGTAAGGAGAACTTTATTAGTTTTTATAAAGAATATTTAGACTTCCTAACCAGAAAATAAATATCCTTTCCTCTTCTTCATCAAAATATCATATTCCCTGAAATACCGTCTCAAAAGGAAAAGATTAAAATTCTTACTAAACAGGTACCCGAAAATACAAATCCCTCATTCACATTGAAACAAGCAAAGCTAAAACACAAAATATCTTAGAACACTCACCCGAATAAGAATTAATCACTTTAGGCGACACTTCAAAGAAAAATATTTTATGCATGAATGACAGCCTTTCCTAAAAAGGGCCCATCACAAATCTCTTCATTTAAACTCCGATTCCTATCCATAAACCCATATATGGTATACCGAGTGTCACATGACAACTTATATGACAAAACATCAGCAGGGTCTGATTTGAAAAATAAATTTTCAATGAGTTTTTGCCTGCAAGAACCGTTCTTCTGTTAACTTATGGCTTTTCAGAACCTAATCTTTCATCAATCTTCCGGACATCGTCATCTAAGAAACACTGCATATCTTCCAACCAAAAGACTGATGCCAAGATTCAATGACGAGATTGTACTTCTCCACATACATTCGCCCTTATAACCCTACTGGCAGTCAATCAATTTCTGAATAAACAGTCACTCATATTCTCCATATTGCTCCATTAGTATCAAGACGTTTTTTTATTTCTCATACATATGTTCTGTGCACTTGGTTTTCTCCTAAAACCCACATTTACCCCAAAATCAGAATATTGTCTTCTAGTCGACATTTTGCATTTTTGTTACTCCCTATTTCATCCCCAATTAACCACATATTTTATACAATCTCTTGTGTCACTGTTCTTCTTTCAGCGTGTTGTGTTTATATCTTCCAACCATCTTCTGTCATCTGATAAATGATAACTAGAAATGGATATTCAAAATTAATTTTATTCGTTTCATAAAGCAGAAATAAAATTAAATAACAAATATCTTAGTGAAATATTTATCTTAAAAAAGTTTAAACATTTAAATAATTATTTTTATTGGTATTTTCAAAATTTAAAATAATTGAATAAAAAAGAATTATCGTCATTCGTTAAAAAACATTTGTCGTTTTACAACTGCTGGATCTTTTTTATAGACTTCAAACGCATTCATTTTTCATTTTATTTTTCAAGTAATACTTAAATCGTGCAGGATTTATTTTTAATTTCATATGTAACGCTGATGAGAGATTCAAACTAATTCAAATTAATCCAAATAACTACCATTTTTTAAATTAAAACTTTGAAAGGGTTCATTTGTTGTTTTATTTATTTAAGTAGTATTTTATTCACAAAAGTTACTAAATCAACTGTTTTTATTGAAATTAAATTCAAACTGTAAGATAGTGGTGGGTGCAGAGAGTATGAGGGCTCTAAAAAGGGGTAAGAGCCAAAATAGAAGTCGGAAGTGGCATCATGATGGTGGGAGGCTTTGTACATCTGTGTTCTTGACTGGCGGCCTGTGCAGATATGAAGCCGGTGGTCCCGTTGCTAGTAGACAAGTGTCAGAAGGGGTGGAAGCAGGAGCCCTGAATGTCTAAAGTAAATGTATCCCTGTAACTCCTTTCGTTCTCTCTTCCTCTCCCATGCAAAACAACCACACAAAATGTGTCATGTTTATTGCTAAATAAAGCTGTGAAAATAACTCAACAACAGCATCCGCCTGTCTTTTCTATTAACGCTGAGTTTAACAGTGCAAGCATTAACCACAACGACGAACACCAGTCAGCAAGACGAAACCCGGAGCACAAGATACACAAGACGAAACCCAGGTGCACCCAACCAAAGGAGGTAAGCAAAAATGTAACACAACAGGAGGTTTTTTTTTTCAGATTAAACCTTTACATGCATTCATGTGTGCTTTTATTTTCTGAAAGCAACTCACGATTATGACAGTAAAATGTTGACTCTTTTCAGTTATACTAAACTCGCAATGTTGCCAGCAAGAAATTGACTGTTGATGTGCTTTAGACACTATTCTCCACCCCACCCTGGGAAACCCGAGGCCCCATGCTAGTAGTCATATAAACAGATAATGATATTATTATTATGACTCGGATGTAAATTTCAGGACTGCTAATTATTATTTCTCTTCAACAGTGATGTTTTAAAGGTATTTATGAAAATCATAATGGTAGCTTGATTTGAATTTTGACTTCCTATTATCGGGGGGGGGGGTGATATAGCGTGAGTGTTGTCTGCTTTGTTTTTTGCCATGAACGTTCTGCATGATATAACATATTTATAAAAGTGTGTTTATCATGGTTTCTGAACGTTCTGCATGATATAACATATTTATAAAAGTGTGTTTATCATGGTTTCTGAACGTTCTGCATGATATAACATATTGAGTGTTGTCTGCTTTGTTTTTTGCCATGAACGTTCTGCATGATATAACATATTTATAAATGTGTTTATCATGGTTTCTGAAGAGCAGCGTGTAGTTGCATTTAATTCTAACATATTGAAACAATTGTAAAACCATCGTCAGTTCTGCCTTTGCAAAAAATAAATATGAGTAAAGACTGAATTTTGGTCATTGGAATTTAAATTATATATATATATATATATAGATATATATATATATCAGTAATTGTATTGATGTTTTCTAGATGTTAATGTGTCTGTACATGCCACAAACACGTATGTAAATTAGATGGAAAATAATAAATTTATCTACTAAATAATAAGAATACTTTTATGTAATAATAATAAGAATATGGAAATACTGAGACTTATTATTTTTAGTTGTGCAAAATCACTGATATGTCGCATTTTATGAATTTTTGAATGAAATCAAAGTAGTATAGAAAAAATAGGGTACTACTCCAGATGAAGCGCCTAATTTCAGTGACTGCTTGGTGGCAACGATCAGGCAGGCCGCGGAAGCGCCCGAGAGCTGCCGAGACGAAAACGAGGCTGAAGCAAAACAAAGTCGTAAAATGGAAGAGTGGCAGACGACAATATAAGACGAAGAATACAAAATAAACTTTCTTTAAATTTTTTCCGTGGGCCAACTGAACCATTTTAATTTATTTTTTTGTCTTTTTTTACATAAATCAAAGAAGTAAATGCTATTTCTTTTACGATTTTTAGGCAACTTTTTTTTGTCTTTCTTTGTTTTAAGAAAAAAAATTATTTTTCTTAGGATATTTAGGCAAGTTTTTTTTTCATATATTTTCTCATCGAGGGTCTGGGTTTACGGATACGTTTGCGGCCGGTTCAAAAGGTCTTCCTACTGCTTGTTTTGTTGTGCTGAGCGCAGATGATTGTCAGCAACCTGATTGGTCAGTTCTGCTTAAGTTTCATTTTCATCTCGGCAGTTCTCGGGTGCTTCTGCGACCTGCCCGATCGTTGCCACCAAGCAGTCACGGAAATTAGGCGGTTGTGACCCAATGGGTTATGGGTAGGTCTAGTAGTGGTATAAAAAAAATAGTGTTATGGGTAGGTCTAGTAGTGGTATAAAAAAAATAGTGTTATGGGTAGGTCTAGTAGTGGTATAAAAAATAGTGTTATGGGTAGGTCTAGTAGTGGTATAAAAAAATAGTGTTATGGGTAGGTCTAGTAGTGGTATAAAAAAATAGTGTTATGGGTAGGTCTAGTAGTGGTATAAAAAAATAGTGTTATGGGTAGGTCTAGTAGTCTATAAATGCTAAATTGCATAGTTCTCAAGGATAAGACTTCCCAAAGTGTGCGGTTTGATGTGTACCTATTTAGTTGACTCCCTATGAGGGCAGAGTTAGACACAAGGTCGGTTTTTATTGTGGTGAAAATCCAGCTCCCCAAAAAGATGCACCCTGGATTTGGACAAAAATTAACATTGCCTCAGTCTACAAGGATTTTTCCTTCACCGACCGAGGATAGAACAGATGAAATGTAGTATCAACCAAATGCTTGATCAGTACATTTAATTAAAATAGGGTTTTTATACAATAAATAGATGCATCATCTTTTTTATATACTGCTTATGTATATACGATATCGGTCGAAAGGTTAACTAACTTAAATATTGGTTTTGATAAAGAGAATTTTATTAATTAACTATTATTTGTTTTTATTGTTTAAGTAATGATTGTTTAAATTTTAACATGAAAAATAGTTCTGTTTTTCAATATAGCTTTATTTCCTGGACAAATATTTAGCATTTGTGTTCAAATGTTCCTCTTAAATGTTAAATATATATATATATATATATATATATCTTTATAGAAATCGACTTAATGTTCAACAAGTTGCAATCTATTTTTAAATTGCAAGTCAACAACATATCGATTTTTTTTCTTTTCGGTCACATTTAAAAGATAAATATATTTGTTTCGAAAGACAAAAATGTTTACCTCTATGAATAAATTAAAAAGATTTTGTTTTGTGTTTACCAATGAATGAAATCTTTATCTTAAATTAATGTTTCAAACTTTTAAAGTTGTGAACTTTACGGAGCGATAGCGAGCTGGCTCAACCAGCTAGTATAAACATATATAAAAGGAGATTGTAGTTTGCTTGAATCATTGCTGGTAAATATAAGTGCAGGTTAGTAGTCCGAGGCTGTAGCAATGCGATGTAGTTGCCGGAAGGTGGAAAGGGTTGACAAAAATAAATGAGAAGAGAAAACGAATCTCAAAACGATTTATTAATATTTCACGAAAAACTGATTAAGTACCAGAATAGTAAATACTGACAGGTAAATAAAATAAATAAATAAAATAAAATAAAAAGTTCGGCAAAAGGTAATCGTAAATTTTTGAAAGAAAAACTTTCATTATCAAAAGACAACAATAAAAGACCGAGAGAGTCGAAAAAACGGAAAAAAAACGGAATCAAACCATTGACTGCAGTGTTTCAATGGTCTGATTCCGGTTTTTCCGTTTTTTCGATCCTCTCGGTCTTTTATGTTTTTTTTGTTTTTTTTTAACATAGTTCACCCCAAACAAGGCAGGCCGCCACTGTAGACGTAAGGGGCTACTGAGAAAAAGAAAAGGGGAGAAGGTAAGGGGCGGTCAACCTTGATTGGGATCTGCGCAGCGAGATGTTTGTTTACATTAGTTTTAAATTTCTGCATGTCTGTACTGTTGGGGAAACAGGGGGCAGGGAGGGAGTTCCAGAGGCCAGCAGTTGTCTTTTGATAATGAAAGTTTTTCTTTCGAAAATTTAAGATTACCTTTTGCCGAACTTTTTATTTACCTGACAGTATTTACTATTCTGGTACTTTATCAGTTTTTTGTGAAATATTAATAAATCGTTTTGAGATTCGTTTTCTCTTCTCGTTTATTTCTGTTCACCCTTTCCACCTTCCGGCAACTACATCGCATTGCTACAGCCTCGGACTACTAACCTGCACTTATATATATATATATATATATATTCCTTTGTATTTAACTACTATTACATACCATTGGTGTTAGACTCTTGTATTTGAAAGTTCTTCATCAGATTTTGACTGGATGCACCATGTCGGCTGAATAATTACTCCTCATTTGAGCAGAGGAGGGTGATAGATGCGATTCTGGTGTTAAATATCAAGTATAATTTAAATTTGACCCCAGTACAAAGTCGTGGTCTCCACAGGACCCAGCAAAAGATCTACCATAGTCGCTTTCGTCTAATTAGAAGAAAGGCGGGATTTCTGCTCTGCATTACAGGAGGTAGTGATCCAGGTTTAAAGTCGCTTTAGAAACAAAATCAGACGTACACTTCTTCTAACTGTCCTTTAACAGCACTTGTTGCACATTGCTATTTTTACCAATTAATTTGATTTGAATGTGTGGGTTAGTAAGTTATACTGAAGCACTTGCTACAGGCATCTTCAAGGCTGGACAAGTATCCGTCTCAGAAAACCTGTACAGTATAATAGGTCGAGTATGATATGAGGGTAGAAGGCTATGAGGTGGGAGAAAAAGACCATGTTGTTGCTGTTTTTAATTCATCAGTTTTTGTTCGCTGATTATTTGTCATGCAGTTCTGTGTGAAATATTGAAAAAAATCGGGGTTTTGTGCCATCTTATTTTTAGTTTGTGAGATGAGATTGGACCCAGCTTAATATTATGAACTAATTTAACAGTTTCTGCTTTTTGTGTATTGAAACGATGGTTATGGGAAAGAATGTGTAAAACGAGTGAGTTCAATGTGTTTGCGAACTTGATGGTCCTATTGTGTTCATATATTCTTTTTTTGAGGGGTGTGTTGGGTTTCCTCAACACAGAACTTATTACAGTCAGTGTACTGTATTATGTATATTCCAAGTGTTTTTGTATTTGTTGAGTAGGTTTTTGGTGGTGCGTCTGGTGGATTTAATAGTCCTGAAACTGTTCGAATAAGGTGTTAGGGTAGAGATTTGTTGATGAATTAGTGTTTTTGTATTTGTTGAGTAGGTGGTGAGTCTGGTGGATTTAATAGTCCTGAAACTGTTCGAATAAGGTGTTAGGGTAGAGATTTGTTGATGAATTAGTGTTTTTGTATTTGTTGAGTAGGTGGTGAGTCTGGTGGATTTAATAGTCCTGAAACTGTTCGAATAAGGTGTTAGGGTAGAGATTTGTTGATGAATTAGTGTTTTTGTATTTGTTGAGTAGGTGGTGAGTCTGGTGGATTTAATAGTCCTGAAACTGTTCGAATAAGGTGTTAGGGTAGAGATTTGTTGATGAATTAGTGTTTTTGTATTTGTTGAGTAGGTGGTGAGTCTGGTGGATTTAATAGTCCTGAAACTGTTCGAATAAGGTTCGAATAAGGTTCGAATAAGGTGTTAGGGTAGAGATGCCTGTTGTGTGAGTCTATGGGAAAGGTAACAGTTCTAAGTGTGGAGTGTTGGTGGAGGTGGATTTCCCTTGGGTGTTGTGGTGAATGTGAATGGCTTGTCGCACTTTACTATTTCTGGTCCCAGGACTTGCTAAATTAAAAAAAACTATCAACATCATTAAGAATATTTACAAATAGAAAATGATTGGTTTCTGGTTTGCATACACCATTTTACATTAAAATCTCATGGAATGTTTATATAAATCTTTAAAATAAAAATTTTATATAATAAAAAGCTTTTATTCAGTGTCTTTTCACGTGAACCATTAAACATGAAATCTACGAAGATGTTATATCGTAAGAATAACAATACGTAAATAAGAAACCCAAGACAGGAATTGAAAGGAATAGGAATACTTAATTACAATAAGTTGGTCGCCATTACCGACTCTAGGCAGACGTGCTAAGCAGTTCTCCTTGGTAAGGGAAAAGGTGTCGACTTCATAGTGACCTGACGAATCCATCCTGTCACTATGGGTGAATCTGGACCAGTCGACAACAGAAGATATGGACATAAGTATAAGAACCGCATCAAATGCTTGATTAGTTTCATAGAACAGATACTACACTTTGATCGCGACCAAAAGGCCACGAATAAAGTTTCATAGATATCCATGTTTATTAACGAATCAAACATTGAGTGTGTAAAGCAGTAGATAATATAATAATAATTATTATTATCTTCTCCCTAACCCTAACCGACCACTTTACTAGTGAAAATTGTTTTTTCTGTAATTAATAGATTTTCCCTGAGCGTGTGTTTACTTGTAATTGTTCAAATAAGAACTCTGGTAAAATCTATACACATTGCAAGAAAATGGATTCTCGCCTGTGTATGTCTCTAAATTAGCTTTTTCTTGAATGTGTGTTTTCATATGATCGTGTAACTGAGAATTTTGGTAAAATCCCTTTCCACACACATCACAAGAATAAGGTTTCTCACCAGTGTGTTTCACTATATTCAATTTTTCTTGAGTGTGTGTTTTCACATGATCGTTACAATGAGATCTTTGGTAAAATCCTGTTCCATACAGATCCAAAGAATAAGGGTCCTTACCAGCATGATTCTCTATATTCGATTTTTCTTGAGTGTGTGTTTTCATATGATCATTCAAATGAGAATTCTGGTAAAATCCTCTTTCACACACATTGCAAGAATACGGTTTCTCTCCAGTGTGTTTGGCAGTATTCGATTTTTCTTGAGTGTGTGTTTTCATATGATCATTCAAATGAGAATTCTGGTAAAATCCTCTTCCACACACATCGCAAGAATACGGTTTCTCTCCAGTGTGTTTGGCAGTATTCGATTTTTTTTGAGCGTGTGTTTTCATATGATCATTCAAATCATAACTCTGGTAAAATCCTGTTCCATTCAGATCATAAGAAAATGGGTTCTCGCCCACACATATCCCAACACTATTTGTTTCTCGAGCATGTTTTTCCATATGATCGTTCAAATCAACATTCCGGTAAAATCCACTTCCGCACACATCGCACAAATAAGAATTCTCTTCAGTGTGTTTCACCATATTTGATTTTTCTGGAGCGTGTGTTTTCACATGATCATATAAATAAGAATTCTGTGAAAATCCCTTCCCGCACTCTTCACACAAATAAGACTTCTCTTCAGCAGGTTTCAGTATGTTAGATTTTTCCTGAGTATGTGTTTTCATATGATCATTTAAATGAGAATTTTGTGAAAATCCACTTCCACACACGTCACACAAATAAGTTTTCTCACCAGTATGTATTCTCATATGCTTTTTTAGATGAGAATACCGTGAAAATGACAGTGCACAGTAGAGATGGGCGGTTTTACCGAAAAACCGCGGTTTTTCGGTTTCGTCTCCATACCGAATACCGGATCGGTTTTTTTTTTTTCAAACCGTAACCGTTCGGTATTGTGTTTTTGCTACAGTAAGCCACCATATACAAGGAAACACGGTTGAAAAGATTTTCCGATTTGAATAAAATTGAATATTACCAAAAAATGTTATATTAGTAAGAGGACAGATTGAACAAATATATTACTGCAATTACTGCTATAAACACGAGGCGATTTTTGTTTATTTTCATTCTAGAACGAATTTTAAACATTTTAAAATATGAATATAGAAAATGTTGTTACATTTTTCGTACCCAACTAGTAAATAAATTAATCTTTCATCTTTTTTTATGCATTAAAATTATAATTGTACGTTGTTTTGTCTTTCGGTAATAGTAATTTTAAATTATCTTATCCTAAAAAATATTGTCCTTTTTTTGAGCGAAAGTCAACAATGGCGGCTAGTATTGCTGATATAACAATCAATCAGCAGCAGCGTCTTGTAAAGTTTTGTAAAATTAGTTTATAAACTTCTTTAAAAGTGAGATAAAAATACTTTTTGTGCTTAAAAAAGTTAATCCTATTTGGTTCTTTTATAAAAAATACTTTAAAAAATACTGGTTTTCACTCAACTTTCGAACTTCTAGTAGTAATGAATTTCTAGTCGCCAATTTAAAAAAAAAATTAAGATTCTACTTTTTTAGGCGATTACGTCTTAAAGTCTTGGCGAAAAAAAGAAAAAACAAAACAAAAATAGTTTAGAATTTAGAGTGGGGGATCAGTTTCGCATATAAATTTAATGTAAAATGATCTCCGATTTCCCGGCCATTCTTGCCTTTTAGTGAAATTTATAAAATAAATAATTACTCTACCATTAACTCTAGGTACGACTAACAAGCCCACCTCCTAAAAATGCCATCTTGAACGTATCGTACCATTAACCTTAAATATGAGTGGCAAGCCACTCCTAAAAAACTCCCTTAACCCTAACACTAAGTCCGAATGGCAACCTCCATCCAAAACAAAACCCCTTCCTTAACCTTATCACTAACCCTAAGTCCGAGTAGGAAGCCCCAATCCTACAAAAAAGCCCATTAAAACCACACATAATAATCTAAAAAAAAAAAAAAAAAAAGCAGACGCCCATAAAAAAAACACACAGGATTTATTTGCCATAGAAAAAATTGATTAATGCCCTAAAACGCTAGAATGGCCCGGAAATGGTGAATTATTCTACATTAAATATATGTGAAACTAATCCCCCACTCGAAATTCTAAATGAATTGTTTTTTTTTCTTTCTGCTAAGTTTTAAGGGTGTTCACACTTAATTGCCCCTAGCCCTACCACTAACCTGAAGTTCAAGTGGTAAGCCCCCCTCCTCCCACAAAGACCCTCATAATCGTCTAAAAAAAAGAAAAAAAAACAAAAAAAACAAGAAAAACGCACAGGATTTATCTCCCATAGAAAAAATAAATAACTGTCCTAAAATGCTAGAATGGCCTTGAAATGGGGGATTATTTTATGTGAAACTGATCCCCACTTTAAATTCTAAAATAATTGTTTTTGTTTCTTTCTTTCTGCCAAGTTTTTCAGGGTGTTAACATGTAATTGCCTAAATAAAAAAAAGTAGAATCTCATATTTTGGGGAGGTAAGGGGGTGAGTTAGCAGAAGGTGTAAATCTACAATAATGCTAAAAAAATCTTGCAATATATTCATTTTTAAACAGTCCTAGTATTAGATTTTAGTTTCTTGTACATAAAATGTATTACAATTCAACTTTGAGTTTTCTAACTTCTTTCTTTTAATGGAGTCATGGTATTTTTAAGGTATTGCAGCATATTTATGTGCACTTAGTGCAGATTACTTGGAAACCATTAATTTCTGGAGATTTTCAGTGGCATATTCTGATTCCTTGTACAAAAGTACACTTATATGGTAAATTTCATTGCTTAATCTTGTGTTTTAACAAAGATATAACATTTTTACTGAAAAATTAGTGTAAAAAATGTAACGAAACGCATATGGTATTAAAGAGGGGAAAATATCCAATTGTGCGAGGCACAAAAATAGTCATAACTTCCTTATTTTTAGTCAGATTTAAAAAATTTAAAAAAATTCTGTCTTAGATCATCAAGCTCTTTCTATATATGCCATTATTGAGATATTTTAAGCAATTTAAAATTTTTTCATGTGTATTGCTACTTGTAGGAAGAAATCTTTGTTTACAGTTTGTTTATCATTAACATTTTGAATTTTCAAATGAAAAACAGAAATACGACAGACAACATGACATCGTATTTTTAGCATAAACTATTTTCAAATGAAAAAGAAAAAATCAAACGCGTTCCGTATGATGTCGAAAATCTATTTGATTCAACTCAAAATTGTAAAATAATTATTTGTTTGTTTCAGAGTTATCTAAAAAAATAAGTTATTAAAATGAAATTTTAAAAAAATACTTGTAAAAGTAAATAAACGAAAAGTAGTGAGTAAGTATAAACATTTAAAAAGAAAAAAAGTAGTTGCCAATGCTAGTGTCACTTTATTCGGATTTTAAAAATTATTTTAAACATTAGGCATTTCATTGTTTACTTTTGAAAAGCCACTTCATACATAAATTGTAATTTCTATAGAACTATCTCTCAACTATACCGTTTTCTCTCCCAAAAATGGGTTATTCAAAAAGTAGACTATGCAACGATTTATATTTTACTAAATTGTTAATATGGTATTTATTTAGAGTTGACAATTTATTCGAAAGTTTAATTATTAAACTTTAATCCAAGTCATGAATTCTATGACTAAAATTACCTTAAAGCTTAAAAAATGACTTTAGGTGAATTAATAATCTCTACTTTTTTTTTAACCATCCTTCCTTTTCCCTTGGCGCGGTTTTCGGATGTACTACTAGTCTTTTACGCATGTCTATAAAGTTTTATTACCCTGTCTTAAAAACAAATATTAACCCCAACACGCACCAGTTGACAGAACTTCGAGCACACAAAATGACAGACATCCCAACAGTCAACACCGGCAATTCGAGAAGTATATGGTGTGTTTATTTTACGCGACAAGACACGTCTTGCAAACATTTTCACCTATTAAAATTTTTATCTGTCAAATAATTTTGACAATATTTCATTTTCATCATCATTTTTGCTTAATTTTATTTGTAAAATTATTTTGTTTGTTTAAATAAATTTTCGTTTTTTAATTTCTTGCATTTCTGAGTTATATTTTAGCTTCTGATGGGTTAAAGAATTAGATAGAATGTATATTCAAACTCAGTTTTATTCTTCAGAAATCTTTCATGAATCTTTGGTCACTGTTTTAACGAGTTAACTGTTAAAAAGGTATCAGAACTTTGATTACAACAGTCAACACCTTAAAACTTATATGATTCATATCATGGAGAATGATTCAGTCACAAAATTATCGAAACAGTGGCATAATTCAACTAAACGTTGAATAATAACTAATCATCACACAAGAGAATGAATAGCTTCCATAGTAAAAAATTTTTTTTCAAAAAAACCGAAAAACCGAACCGTAAACCGAGGTTTTAAGGGAAAAAAACCGAAACCGATACCGAAACCAAAATTTCAAAACCGCCCAACTCTAGTGCACAGGCACCACACGAATAAGGTTTCTCTTTCGTGTGTTTTCGCATGTGTCGTTTCAAAGGACCATTGTCTGAAAATTCTTTCCCACACACGCCACATGAATACGGTTTCTCTCCCGTGTGTATTCTAATATGTCTTTTTAAATTAGCGTTAATCGAAAATGCTGACCCACATACTTCACAAGAAAAAGGTTTCTCTCCAGTATGTGTTTTAATGTGCATTTTTAAAAGAGATTTCCTCGAAAACGCTGATGAACAAAGTTCACAAGAAAAAGGTTTCTCTCCTGTGTGTATTCGCACATGTCTTTTTAGATCGAATTTTCGTACGAATGCTAATGCACATATCTCACAAGAAAACGGTTTCACTTCAGCAGGTATTTCCATGTGATCTTATATAAGAAAAGCCTCAAAATGCTGATCAACTGCAGAAGAATTAAATCTCTTTTCTGTATGTATTGTCAGACAGATGAGTTCAATTCTTCTACACCGTCAATTTTATCTGTGAATAAAAAAGAAATACTGTTAAACATTAGAAAAGAATTAAGGCATAAATAATGATGTTCGAGTTGTTGACATAAATTCTTTTGGGTCAGATAATAAAAGAATTTTATTATCATAAGAATTTTCTTTTGTTTAAATAAATAGTTCTATTAAACTTAGAATAAAGCATCAATTTCCAAAAATGTGTATTCGTGTAGAATTTGGTATATTCGGATTACTGTTCCCATCTTGGGTGTTTTTATCACAACGTTTCGGCCGATGTAACCTCCGACCTTCTTCAGGTGTACCTTGTCGAACTCGGGAATCTGGACGTAATTTCGAACGTTGTGATAAAAACACCCAAGATGAGAACAGTAGTCCGAATATACCAAATTCTACAAATTATCAACCCTCATCTAAAAAATTCCGAAACATCTATTCATGTTGGTGTTTCTCCGGATAATTCTCTGGAGATATATGTTTAATTGTGATGCTGTGACATACATCACACACACACATACATACACACACACACACACACACACACATACAAACAATTTTGCTTTATATATATAGATGCTGAAAAGTTCATTAACATTGGAATATTCCCCGATTTTTGATAATTTATTTAAAGCAAAGGTGGTTCATTTGTTTACATAGGCCATCATCGAATAACATCTCTCTCTCTCCTGAATTTTCTTCAGGCGTACCATCCAGATTCCCGAGTTCGACAATTGTCGAACTCGGGAATCTGAATGGAATTTCGAACGTTGTGATAAAAACACCCAAGATGAGAACAGTAGTCCGGATATACCAAATTCTACAAATTATCAACCCTCATCTAAAAAATTCCGAAACATCTATTCATGTTGGTGTTTCTCCGGATAATTCTCTGGAGATATATGTTTAATTGTGATGCTGTGACATACATCACACACACACATACATACACACACACACACATACAAACAATTTTGCTTTATATATATAGATGCTGAAAAGTTCATTAACATTGGAATATTCCCCGATTTTTTATAATTTATTTAAAGCAAAGGTGGTCCATTTGTTTACATAGGCCATCATCGAATAACATCTCTCTCTATCCTGAATTTTCTTCAGGCGTACCTTGTCGAACTCGGGAATCTAGATGGAATTTCGAACGTTGTGATAAAAACACCCAAGATGAGAACAGTAGTCCGAATATACCAAATTCTACAAATTATCAACCCTCATCTAAAAAATTCCGAAACATCTATTCATGTTGGTGTTTCTCCGGATAATTCTTGGGAGATATATGTTTAATTGTGATGCTGTGACATACACACACACACACATACATACACACATACAAACAATTTTGCTTTATATATAGGGTGGGCCAAAATAAGGGTCCTATCTTTAAATTTGAATAACTTGAATTTGAATAACTTCCACAAAATAAAAGTTAAACTCACCAAACTTTATATGTGTAGACTGACCCTTCCGAGATTTTTTGAAATAAACAAAACAAATTTTAGCCGAAAAACACTTCTTAAAACTTACAAAAACTAAAGTATTGTTTTTTACACTGTTTTGAGTTTTTTAAGCAAAAATAATGTTTTCTAAATGAGGGTTCGTTCCTTAGGGCTAATACGGCTCATGCTTGCTTCGGAAGGGGTCCTTTACTTATTCTAAAAAAAACAAAAAAACATCAATAAATAAAAAAGTTATGAATTTTTAAAAATAGGACCCTTATTTTTGCCCACCCTGTATATAGATGCTGAAAAGTTCATTAACATTGAAATATTCCCAAATTTTTTATAATTTATTTAAAGGTGATCCATTAGTTTACATAGGCCATCATCGAATAACATCCTATTCTCTCTTTCTCTCTCTCTCTCTCCCAATAATAGAAATATAAAATGCAATGTTTGTTAGATTGTCATAATATCATAATACTATAATCTCATTATTCAGTATTTGGAAATAGAAATCAGGTTTCAATTCCAAGCTGTTTCATGAAATATTTTTCTTGGTTTGATAATTATCTGATTTTGTGTTTCATTAATATTAATTACTAGAAGAATACCTGTCACGGGATAGGTAAAATTAATTACTTGAACAGAAATTTTGTGCCACTTTTATGTCTCCTTTTAATTCAAGGCTTAAGGTGTCTCAACAAGAAATTGAAATAAAGAGAATCTTGCTTATTTGGTGTCTAATGACTATGGATAAAATCCAATGTAAATCTGAAATATTTGAATTTGTAAATGGGAGATTGTGTTCACATTATGCTGTATAAAAACACCCTTTAAAATACTAAAAAAACTGAAATTGGTGAATATTTATTGATATCTAATATTCGAGAAAAATTTACAAAAATCAGAGATATATGAATTTGCACAAAGGGATTCAACCCCCTTTTTACTCGTTTGCATTAAACTAAATTAAAATAAATGTAGCCCACATTACGACCCTTACACCAATTGGCTGTGTTTCAAAATGCATAAGAGTGAATAGTGTAGTTACAAATATATAAACACATACACATACCTAACTTTATATAAATAGAGATACATGAAATTGTTTATGAATGTATTAGTGGTGGAAAATTGAGATGCTAAGTGAAACATGATGATGGGTGGTGTTAGTATTTAGGGGGGGGATAAGAGGAGAGTGTGCATAATGTATGATAGGTATATTTCGGTCGTGACTAAAAAAAAACTTTTTATAAAAATAGATTTTTTCATGAATTTATTTTTGGCCAATGCAGGGTAAATTTTAAAAAAGCTGGGGCATTGTTCGATGTTATTGCTCGAGTGTGCAATTAGAGCTGCTTTCCTGGGGTGTCTGTAGAATATGCTATGTACGTATTTGACTAATGTTAGCATATGAAAAATAAGAACGTTTCTGGCACTGCCAACTTTCATGGCTTTTATGTTCAAGAGTCTAAAAACATAATAGAGCTGTCAAACATGGTGACACCAAAAACGTTCTTGTTGTGCATATGCTTACATTAATCAAATACGTACATAGCATATGACACCAAAAACGTTCTTGTTGTGCATATGCTTACATTAATCAAATACGTACATAGCATATGCCACCAAAAAAGATAACTCTCATCATTATCATCATCACCAGTTTAATGTCCATTTTAATGCTGGCATGTGTTGGACAACTTTAAGAAACTGCCTTACAAACGAATCTGTCTCTGACCAGGTCTTTATTTATCCCTCTTTTTCTCAAGTCAATTTTTATCACTTTCTCCCATGTTTTCTTGGGCTTTCCCCTGTGAACTGAACCTGCTACCTCAACTGTTCTACATCTCCAAACCCAAGAACTCTCATCCATTCTTTCAGCATGGCCATACCATATACTGTGCAGATTTAATCTTCCTCAAAGGTCATCAGAACTAAGTGTGTATTTAAGACTCAACTTACACATCCACTGTATCATTATCATATCATGTTACTCTGCAATCGAGAAGAATGCTAGAATAAAAGACCATGCAGAACATGGTTTACAAAATTCAGAAATAGAAATGAAAACCTTTCAGATGAAGATTGATTAGGATGTCAAGTTCAGTTTGATGAAAGGTCATTGTGGCATTATTTAAAGAAAACCCTGCCGTATCAGTCGAGAATTGGCAATGCAGCTTTCTTCAAAACATTGAACTGTTCATCATCTCCAACAACTTGGAAAGATGGTGACTCGTGATTTACGGTTGCCTTCATACAACTCCATCTTTTACATGCTCTATCTACTTGCCTCCTCCAAAGGGCAAAGTTAGATATAAGGTGCCTTTTTTAATGTGAGGAAAATCCGGCTCTCCAAAAAGAGACACTCTTGATTGGGGACAAAAATAAAAATTGCTTCCGTCTAGGAGGATTTCTCCTCCTCTCTGATTACGAAACAGATACTATACTTTAATCCTCGTCAAAAGGCACGAATACAAATGTAAGTTTTACAAAATACCAAAATTGCATTGCATAAAATGATTAAATCCTATTTCAGTCACACAAACATGCTATTTCATTCAGGCATTTTTCTCTTTTCGACACAGTGTTGTGAAACCCCTATTTACTTGTCTCCCCATAAAGGCAAATGTAGACATAAGTTCCCTTTTTAATATGAGGAAAATCCAGTTCCCCAAAAAGGAGTACTTTAGATTTGGGATAAAAATAAAAATTGATTCAATCTACGTTATTTCTGAGAACATAACAGAACTACACTTTGATCCTTGCCTAATCTTCCTCAAATAATCTTCCTCAAATAATCTTCCTCAAATAATCTTCCTCGGATAAAAATGTAATTTTTACACAATAGTAAATTTGCATTACATAAAATGGTTAAATCCTATTTCAGTCACCCAAATTATTTAGAGTGAAATGCGTTTCAGCATTACTCCTTCCCAAACAACTTACTTTTTACTTAGAATAGGATTTAGTAAAAAAAGAAATAAAAACATAAAAAAAAACATTAAAAACAATGCGTTTCAGCAAATGTCGTCGTACACACGACACAAACTCAAGAATTATAACTCAGTTTCATAATTACCTAGTTGAAGGACAGGGAACTTCTTTTGGTACTTTTATCGATCCTGAACCAGCTGTCGTGACGTTCGACTAGGAAGCGTTCGGCTGTTCTACGCAAACGGCCGATAGTTGCCGAGCCGAAGCAGCGAGCAGCCGACATTTTTGATACGGTGCTGCGTCCTATGATAATAATGTTTTGCTTGTTTTTTTTTTAGGGTTACGTTTAGGGTTAGGGTTTATGGTTAGGGTTAGGTAAGGAATTTTTTAAAGAAACAAACAAAGAAAATTAAACATATTTACATGAATTTTTTTAAAAGATAAAACAGGAAAAAAACATAGCGAGGTTACTGTTATAAAATGAATACTGTATTTTTATTTACAAGAAATTTTTTTGAAGAAAAAAAAAACGTACCAAAATTACTTTTATCACGACATATTTTTTTAATTTTATTATTTATTTTTACTTGCTCGCGATGATACTGCCGTGCAAAGCTGTTCGTAATTCATTTTGGGTTTTATTTTCTTCAAAAAAAATTCCTGACAAAAAATCCGTCTTCGAAAGCACTTATTTTCAATTAGTAACAAAGTTATCGACTGCTCGCTGCCTCGACCCGTCAACACTCGGCCGTTTGCGTAGGACAGCCGAACGATTCCGAGTCGAACGTCACGACAGTTGGTTCAGGATCGATAAAAGTACCCATTTTTTTTTTTTTTTAAGATTTTACCATTATAGGGTTGAACTTTTCAACAAAAGAATTTGAAAATAATTTCTTTGCTTTTGTATTACCGCGTCTTTTAACTAAAAAATTATGCATATGAGTTCTCTTAACCCCGTTCTCGAATTCTTTATAAAGATGGCAACTATATTTTTCCTGCCGAGTTTTCATTTCCGCGTTTTACATGTTTTATTTATTTGTTAATGTATATCTACTAAAACATGGTTTAACGTTTAAGTAAAAATAAGTCGTTTGAGAGTAATACCAAACCCCGTTTCACTCTAAATTATTTGGGTTACTAAAATAGGATTAAACCCATAAAATTAGTATCGTGTTCAGAGATTTTAGCTTGGGTCGGTAAAATTTTATTTTAAATCTCGATTAAAACAAACAAAAAAATGGTGCTTATCTAGAAGAGCGGAGACATTCGAAAAAAACAAACAAACTGAGGAATATCTGTTTGATGTACGTACCTGTCACGGGCGGAATATATCCTATACCAAAAATCACGTAAAGTAGTTTTTATTGGTATGTTCAAGGGAGATAATACGAACTTTTATACTATTTATAATACGCACTTAGGAATTTCGCAAAAGTTCGAACATGCCTAAATCGCGGCGATATTTCTCCCTTATTCGTTTATCGATGAAATTAGTTTTTCTTTAATAAAAGAAAAACTACTTCATTAATTTACATGCTTTTTTTTGGTATATGATATATTCAACCCGTGACAGATATTCCTCAGTTTGATTTATTTTTTATTTTTTTCGAATGTCTCCGTACTTATGGATAAGCACACAAAAAAAACATAAAAAACACCTGCTTGAAAACCCTTAAAAATACCCGATTAGAGACGGGGGTGATTCTATAAAATTACCCTTTTCTTTATAACATCCACATCAAAAATTAATAATTTATTTTTAAAAGCTGGATTAAACGAATTTATAACTTAAATAATTCCATTTCTGAGAAAATAAACTACGATGTCAAACGTCACCGAATAGAAGACAGGAATCAATTGTTAAGAAAATGATTTAATTTTAATATTACAACCAAACAAAGTTTCGAATAATAAAAACAACTGGAAGAAAATTATACTTACATTTTGTTAGTCGTTATTTAATTTGATCAAATTTTCGTTTTGAAAAATAAAAGATTTTTCTGTTAAGCGAAAATGTTTGATAAATTCTTCTTTTTTTTTTTTTTTTTTTTTTTGTTATCGAAAAAAATAGAAGATTCAACAAAGGGAGATAATTCATGGAAATAAATGAATTTAAAAAAAAATGTTGCATTTTAGATGACGAACTCTTAATTGTATTTGTGGTTATTTAGAATTAAATTTTCAATTCATTTAATACATGAATGAATGTTTATTTATTTATTTAAATTTATTTAAAATTCAAGCAATTTAATTCTTTTTAAGGTCTCCAGAATATAAATATTCGACTCAGAGTCAGCGAGCCGCTATTGCGAATTCACACCAGGAAGCCGCAATAATAGACTGTCTCTCCGGTCATAATTTTTAGAAAGTCAAAATCTTTTTCATGTAAAACCTTAACATTAAAACTTGCTGAAATCAAAAGTTTTGTATTTTTATTTGGAGCTAGTGTACGAATAGAGTACCGTTATGATCGTCTGCATACAGGAATTTGTCTTACAGCGTAAGTCACCGTTTTGACATACCTTACGAAAAAAGTTCCGGATAGTCGGTAATGTCGCAGAGAAGTGGTACCCCCCCCCCCCTCGGAAAAGCCATATACTGGAAATCTCGCCCCCCCCCCCCCTTTGGTATTTTTTTTTTTTAAAGTAAATAACAAATAAACAAGTCTCGTTTGCTTTTTTTTACTTAAAGTAAATAACAAATAACCTTTAATAATATGCTAATGCATATTTCTTATTTTTATCCTGTGAATTAAGTTTGAAAAAAAAAAATCATTATTTATTCTTTTAATAATTTATTAAAACAATCACATTCCGTTGTTCAAAAACATTGTTTATTTTTTTCATATATTACTCGTTTCTAAATGACTTGTTTCTTGAAAAAAAAAATTATTTGTTATTATTCTCAAAAGAAAAAAAATCACATTTCGTTGCTCAAAATTTATCACTTGTTTCTTGAAAAAAAAAAGATTATTTATTCTATTTTGTTTGTTTTTAATAAATTACTTATTTCATAAAAAAATTAATTCTGATTTTTTACATATCTTTATTCTATTGGGGGGGGGGGACCTGGAACTTTTTTCGTAAGGTATGTCAAAACGGTGAATTCCGCTGTGAGACAAATTCCTGTTTGCAGACGATCATAACGGTACTCTATTCGTACACTAGCTCCTTTTATTTTAAATAAGTTCTTTTAGAAAAATAAGTAATCAAATAGGTGTGTTTTTTTTCTTCTTCAAAACATTGAAATATGAATTTTTCTACCAATCATAGTGCTGTCGGATCGCATATATTAAAAAAAAAAAAAAAAAATTGGCACTTCTGCAGTTTAGCTGTCACTTACTGTCATCACAAATCGTAATTAAAGAGTCCCATTCATTCAACCGGAAGTGTTAGACTTCATTTTTTTTTATCGAAAAAGTATTTGCTAGATATTGGTAGTTTAACAAAATTTTATTTAAAAAAAAAACAATGTTGACTGTTTGTTGGATTTTTGTTTTAAATGATAAATTTTCGTTTATGATTAACGTTTATAATTCGTTTATAATTATAAAGTTTTACGTGAAAAAGATTTTGAATTTTTTAAAATTATAACCGGAGAAACAGTCTATGATTGCGGCTTTCTTGTGTGAATTCGGAATAGCGGCATGCTGACTCGAAGTCTAAGATTTTTTTGGACTTCCTGTTTCTAAAATAATAAATATTCTCTGTTTTCTTACCGTAAAAATAATTGTCAGCCTAATATTCTTCAAATTAATAAAACGAATGTCACTTCTTGAAATGTATTTATTTAAATTGTAATGATTTAAGAACAATTCATTTTAAAATGGTAAAGTCGGATTTATTTTTTTACATTAGACACGTCAGAATAATGACCAATAGTCATTTTTGCTCAGCGGACGATCTCATTTTTTTACATTAGACACGTCAGAATAATGACCAATAGTCATTTTTGCTCAGCGGACGATCTCATTTTTTTGGTAAACTTTGACTCATAAAATGAAAATGAGATTCTACTTTTTTAGGCGATTACATGTAAGAAAAATATCCGCAATAAAACAAGTTTTCAAAAAATTTAGACTTTAGAGTGAGAGATCACTTATATAAATTTAACATAAATGAGCCCCCATTTCCGGACCAGTTAGCGGTAAAAAGGAATGGGGAATCATTTTTTGTTTTAGGGAAAGCAGATTTTCTGTGACATAGATGGAGGTGTAAATTAACTGAGCTTATTTGTTTTTTTGTTTTTTTGGGGGGGGGTATTCACTGGCCTAAAAAATGTGTGGAGGTAAATTTTGGGGAGGGGGGAGGTGATATGTTTGTGTGTTTTGGGTTTTTTTTTCAAGCTAAGAATTTATTTAACGAAAAAGTGTTGCTCTTTTTCTTGTGTTTAAATGTATTTCAAGAAACTAAACACGAAAAAGAAAATTATTTTCGAATTTATAGTGGGGGATCAGGTTCGCATATGAATTTAGCATGAAATGGTCCGCCAATTCTGGACCACTCTAGCGTTTTTAGGGCAATTAACCCATTTTTTATTTTTTTGCAAAGCCACGGGCGATAACGTCTATGCATTTGTGAGGGGCTTAGGAGTAAAGGGGATAACCTACTGAATAATTAGTAAAAAAAAATTTTATATTTCAAAAACATTAATTATTGACAAAATATAATTTTATCAATAAAAAACTAGAAAATAAGACATTTAAAAAGAACAACTCCTCAAAACCCTGACTCTAAGTCCGAGAGGCAAAGCCCATCCGTAAAAAAAACTTAACTCTAAATCTACTACTAACCTTAAGTCCGAGTAGCGACCCTCATCTAAAAAACTCCAAATCCTACGACTAACCCTAAGTCCTAGGTGGGTGGTGATTTAGCACAGGAGTTTAATCTAGTGGTTAATTTGTGGCAAAGCAACCCTCGACCCCCCCCCCCCTCCTAAAAAAAAACGTACCTCCCCGTCTCATAAAACCACACGTAATAACCTTCAAAATAGAAGCCCTCCCAACCTATCGTCCAGACCCCTCCAATTAAGCTCACTGCCCTAAAAAAGCTAGAGTGGCCCAGAACTGGGAGATATTTTACGTTAAATTTATACGTAAAACTGATGCCTCACTCTAAATTCTAAAATAATCTCTTTTTGCATTCTTTTTCTTCTTTTCACAAGATTTTGGAAGGCATTCTTGCGTAATCACCAAAAAAAAGTCGAATCTCATAATTTTTTTAAGTGATTCAGCTGAGGGTGTGAATCTAAAATAAGACAACAATAAACAAAACTAATCTAAACTCATCAATACTCGGTAATCGTTTTGATATGCGAGGATACCTTCCACTCTGCCGTAAAGACTCTGACAAACATATACACAAGGTCAGAGTCTAAATCCGTAACACTGACCTCTTAAGTAGAGAACAGTCTAGAATCTAAACACCAAACCTACATGTGCCACTGTAGACGTAAGGGGCTACTGAGAATTAAGGAGTAGGTTTAGGGTGTCATTCTAAGTTGGGAGCTGTGCAGCGAGATGTCTGTTTACATTAGTTTTAAACCTCGGCATGTCGTTACTGTAAGGGAAACAGGAAGCAGGGAGGGAGTTCCAGAGGCCGGCAGCACGAGGAAAGAAGCTATTGGAGTAGAAGGCATCTGGGGACTTCCACAGTGAATGGATGGGATATAGCTGATTGTCGAGTTGGTCTAGTGAATTTACGTTGAGGGGGCACCAGATTCGCCAGTTCATTGGAGCATAATCCATTTAAGTATTTGTAAAACAAGCACAAGGATGCTACATTGCGGCGATAGGACAGGGACTGGAGCTTGGTTGACAGCGAGGACCTATTAGGTTGGCGACTCTTTTTTGCATCTTGTCAAGGAGGGAGAGACTAGTAGATGATGCACCAGCCCAGATATGGCAACAATACTCCAAGCATGGGCGGATGGTGGCTTTGTAGAGATACAGGATAATGTCAAGTGTGAGAAGTTTACTAGCACGGTAGAGGGAGCCAACCTTCTTTGCAGCAGCTTTGGCAATGTCTTCAATATATTTGTTCCAATTCATGTTACCTGTGAATGTTAGGCCGAGGAGTTTGAACGTTGAACTCTCAGGTAGGGTGTTATTTGCTATGATTAACATTAGATTAACATTACAACATAGCTTTAGTTACCTAGATTTCGTCTAGCATTCTCCTCAACCCTACGTCTCCAATAGTATGGATGAAGCACTTTCCTTGGAGCCAAGCGCTCAAATCCATGTATTTGGCGATTATAATGTTCACCGCAGAGAGTAGCTTGATTTCTCGAGCTACACAGACTCAGCTGGTAACAGCATGCATACATTTTTGATTGCATATTCTTTCTCACAAACTGTCAATTTCCTGACCCAGATTGTAAGGATCAGCTAGCTTCACTTCTCGACCTATTCTTGACAACACTGCATGAGGCTTGTGTGACAGATGCCCACGCGGGAATGCTGAGCACCTAGTAATAATGATTTATATCACTATAAACCCTAAACTGAAGTGTTATTTCTCAGAACAACGAGATATTATCAACGTGCTGATTGGGAATCCCTCATAGATCTCATCAGAGATACATCTTGGAGTAAAACTTCTTTTATTTTCTGCAAAGATCCGTGGTGCAGTGGATATAGTACTAAGTTAAATTCAGTTCCAAGTGATAGTCATCTGAAGGTTGAAGGTTCAATCCTCGGTGCGGGCGATACGAAGAATGGTTGAAGGAACAAGAACATGCTACCCCCGTGGATTAAATAAAGGGTTCAGTTCAAAATTCAATCCAGATTCCCGAGTTTGACAGAAATATTCCCGAGTTCAAAGAGATACACCTGAAGAAGGCTGGAGGTTACAGCGGCCGAAACGTTGTGATAACAACACTCAGGATGAGAAATGGAGTTTGAATAACCAAAATTATGTAAAACTTTTTCTCTCCCTGCTGAGCAGTACATAAAGGATGGGTCAAGGTAGGCATTGACGCATTGTTCTAGCATGGGAATCCTCACTTCCTCAATGGTTCATTTCAACCCATGCGGCTGTTAACGGCCATGGACTGCAAACCATTCTGCCGTTTCAACTGCCATAAGCCATTTACACAGAGTAACTGTACTGAGATGACCAGAAAACGCATCGAGCCACAGAAGTTAGGAACTCATGATTTTTGGAAAACCGCTATGATGTTGCTTGCACGATAACGAATCAGGCTGAACTGCTTGCCTAGTGGTTCGCGTTAAACTCCACCTTAGACTCTACAAGACACTTCCTCCCAAATATCCCACAACAAACAGAAACCGCATTAGAGAATTTGATCATCATCCGTTCCCATGTCCTGGATATCATAAAAATCTGAGACACCTCCAAAGCATGTAGAACAGATCTTATCCCTTCTATTGTAATAAAGAAATGCTCTGCTGAGCTGGACCCTGTCCTCTCTTAACTCTATAACAAATTCTTTTCCGAATCTTGCTTCCCTGATAGATGGAAAGTTGCCTCTGTGATACCAGTTCTCAAGAACTCTGATAGAACTGATCCCCCAAATTATCGCCCTATCAGTCTCCCTCCACTCTTCGCACAAATCTTTAAATCATTAATCAATCTTGCAATAATTCACCATCTCGAAAATGAAAAACTTCTTTCTTTTATGGGAGAGAGTATTCGGTTTTGAGGAGGGTGCAGTCTGTGAAGTCAAAATTGTGGATTAAAGTGTTTCTGTGTGTGACTAGTGCGTTAGTGAGATTGTTGTATTTGACGTCCGGTTTGACTAACACCACAAAAAAAATTTCCCCCTCATAAAATCACCAGCACAAATAACGCCTACATAACTGAGAAAAATAAATCTTACATAGTTCTCCCCAATAACCCCATATCTATTTCCACACAAAAATAATTCAAATCTGACATAAAAATAACAATATCAACCTCTAAAACAATTAAGGATTTACTCATGAAACCCCGTCTCGAACTAAGGACACTTCTTCCACAGCCGGAATTTTCAAAATAAAATGTGCCGCATGTCTGATGTTTTATATCGGTGAAATGGACAGAAATATAAAATCCCGCATTTACGAACACAAACAGGACCTCAAACACAACAATCCCACTGTTAGGATTGTCTTTATTCCCTTGTACTAATCTACGGAGAAACACAGACCTCCTTGATAACGCTATAAGGAAACACGAAATAAGGGAAAATACACCCAAGTACAATATACACATTTATTACATATTGAGAAACATAAAAGGGCTACGACATAACATTACAAGTACATACAATATTTTGTTACTCACCACTTGTGGTGGAGGCCTACTAGAACTGGTAGGGCGTGCATCGTTTTGCCAGCGTGGTATCCTGACCAGCACGGCAAACTTCAATCTTACAGTGTCATTCATTCTTGTTCCCCTACAGTTGTTTTTATGCACCCTTACTCTTTAGCTTTGACCGTCGCTAGTCCTTCTTTCTAAGGGGACACTACCCACCGGTGCCCCTAGCAACCGGTGCCATTCATCTTGTTCCCCTACATCACTAACACATTCGTCATACATAGAAAATCTTTTACCCACCATTTTGACTTCATAAACTGCACCCTCCTCAAGACCGAATACTCCCTCCCACATCGCAAATGCATCGAACGCGCTATAATACTTCTATCATCACTATCTAACATAAATCTCAGGCCCGGATCTTATTCCTTAAGCAAACTTCTGGCAAAACCGCACTGAAACAATGCAATATATCTCGCCACTGCTTAAATAACTGTGATCCCGGTTAAAGTAACTTTTCATTTTCATTAAATTTCATACATATTTCCATTTCTTTTCCTTCTTCTTCTTTTTTCTTTCTTCCCGTCTTTTTGAATGTTAACGTTCTCTTCCGCAAGCATTTCATTATTCTTTCTTTTTTCAAATAGTTAAACACGTGCCAATAACATCCTGTTTTGCGTTCTTCTTTTTCCTATGTTTTTACAGTTATCGAATAAATTTAAAATCTTCACGTTTTCTGAAGACGTTCGTTGATCCGAACAAAACCGGTAAAATCTCTTATTTTTTTATGATTATTTCCTGTATTTAAAAAAAAAAATTTCCGTTTGTCTTTTTCACACATCCAGTCATTTAATTTTACGATATATCGCGCATTTTATCCTCATATATATATATATATATATATATATATATATATATATATATATTGAACTTTGAATTCTAATAAAATTTGATTGACACCTTATTTTATTACTTCATTTTATATTATAATATTAATGCTTTATCCAGTATATTGAGCTTCAGTTTTTATCCGGATGTTTCACTAATTATAAGATATTAGTTGACGTTTATATCTTTTGTTGGATTGCTTCATATATATATATATATATCTATATATATATATATATATATATATGACTTTTACCCACAATTTATATTGTCAAAGGTAACTCTGCGAACCGGGTTCGCAATTTGTGACTGTCTGAAATTATCACTCCTTTGCACTGATGAGCACATAAGCTCGAAACGACGTCGTCTGTAGGTAAATATAATTTAATATTTATTTATGAATATTATTATAATAGCCTCTTTAAGAAAATTAAAATTGAACACTGCTGGGAGATATTAAAAAATAGACATTATTTTAAGCTATACATCGAGGCTCCGATTATCTCGTTGTTTATAGCCCGCCGCAATTGGCATAAATATTACTTACTTTCTCCATGTCATGTGATACTTTCCTATCGGCGAGAGGATAGAGTGAAAGTCAAAGGTGACTGTCTGTAATTATCACCCCCCTGCACTGATGATAGCATAAGCTCAAAGCGACGTCGTCTGTAGGTAAATATAATTTTATATTTATTTATGAATATTATTGCATATATATATATATATATATATATATGATTATTTTTATTTACACAGACATGTACAAAATCTGCGACACTGGCATGTCGATGTTATCGATCAACAGCTATTATAAACTGAGATCTCATCAGGGAGAGTTAGAATCCGATCTTATTCTAACTCTGCCTGATGAGATTTCAGTTTATAATAGTTGTTGATCGATAACATCGACATGCCAGTGTCGCAGATTTTGTACATGTCTGTGTAAATAAAAATAATCATATATAAAAGCTCTATTTGATATTGAGCACTTTTTATAAACCCGGTTGAAATTCTTTGGATTGCTACCCTGTGTTTTACCTGGATTATTATATATATATATATATATATATATATATATATATATATATATATATATATAATTAAACATTAAATTATTTTTACCTACATACGCCTACATATAAGCTTCCGTTATCATCAGTGTAGGAGATGATAATTTCAGACGGTCGCAAGATCCGAACCCAGTTACAGAATAAAACTAGACTCCACAAGCAAGCACTTTAACCAAACGACCATGAGTAATTACTATGTATTATTTACTCCTTTCCAGGAGTTAGGCACAAGGCCAGTTTTATCCTACTCCCACAAGTAAGATGTGACCCAAGGTCGGGTCGGAAAGTGGGGGTTGAAAAGCCAGCGCCTGAGAGGTGAGCACTCTGACCATTAAAAATTGCCGGGGCAGCCCCGTCGGCATTCCCCGGTAGAGGCGCCTCAAGCAGTAAGCAATTAACTTACTCCTCCCCAAAGAGGGGAGGCAAAGCCTGGGAGGGTGCACCTCCTAGAACTGCACAGGACCAGGCAACCCCCGAATAAACCGACGTAAATCCAGAACCAAAGGCCAGGACAATACCAGTTTATTAGGTGGGTTAAAAACCCTGGAAATTACTATGTAAAGGAAGGGAATTTAAGTTCTATTCATGCGAAGGGCGGCATATATACCTGCGTTTAGTTGTTGCATTGTCGAGGTATCCCCCTTCCTACATATTGACTGTTCTGTTTTCAAATACCCGAAACGGTCGCTCTGATAGTCAACTGACGAGCCCTGACTAAAAACTGCAGGTTGGCAATATAACAAAAAAGACAAAAAATACCCCCCCCCCTCTCAAAAAATATATTATTAGTTCTGAAAAAATTATATTAAAAGAAATAGCGACCATTTTGGAAATACGAACAAAAGTGGTTAATCTTGCGGTTTATGGTAAAAGTTAAAACAACTGGGTGTCTTAAAAATAATTCCAGGCATTAATTCCTTGGTGTTTCACATGAAAACTATAAAATCTCATTTTTATTTTCCCGTGCCAGCGTGGAGGTAGTTTACATACACATATATATATATATATGCGTGTGTGTGTGTGTGTGTGTGTGTGTGAATGCGTATAAAAAATGCCCACTATCAATAAAATCACGGAACTTATAACTGCTAAATTAGTAAATTAGCATATAATTTTAATTAATAATGTAGTTGTAGTTGAAAGGCAAGCGAAATGGTTGAGATATTCCAACAGACCCTATAGTACAATTGAACACATTTTTGCGTGGTAAAGAAAGGGAGTTAATTCGGAGAAAAACAATTTAAAATTGTTTTCTTTTTCTCAACGATGACCAAAAAAGTAAAAAAAACGGTCAAGTAAGTAAAAACCATCGATTTTTGATAATTTTGTTTGTAAAATTGTTTTTCTAACAAATATAATTCCAGTTTTTGCGTTGTAAATTATTTATTTTCCAGTTTCACTTTGCAAAAAAATCATTTTGTTCGTTAGAATTTTGTGAAAAAATAATTTTTCTGCTTTTATTTAAAAAAAGTAAAAATCGATTTATTTTTTAAAAATCAGAAATATTTTAGATTTGAATTCTTACTTAATTTTTATTTTGATGACAAAAGCACATTTTCTTTTGTAAAAAAATAACTATCAAAAAGATATTAAAACGAAAAAAAAAAACCAACATATTTCCAATGTCTAAATATTAGAAGACTCAAAATTTATTAATTCAAAATCTTTTCTGCGGCATTTATAACGACAGGACGAAAGAGGGGTCAATATAACAAATAAATGTTACCAAAGGCAAGATAAGTTACTAGATAAATTGATGTGTTTTAAACTTATTTTAAAGAGTTTTTTTGTTCAAAACAAACCTGATGTCCACCTGTTTAGTAAGAACGAAAAAAAAAGGTTTAAATTACAGTTTCGATAATCGCTAAAAAAAAAAACGAAAATAAAACAAAATACTGGTAGAACATTACATTTCCACACGATTGGTGACATTTATTGGATGTTGTTTAGTTTTCGATTTTTCCCCAATTATCAAGGACCCCCATGCTGGGATCATTAACAGCTTTTTTTTTTTTCATTCTAATTGAACAGGTGGACACCATGTTTGTTTTTTTTAACAAAAAAACGCTTTAAAATAAGTTAAAACACAAATAAACTTATCCAGGTTAGTAGAAGAGTAACTTATCTTGCCTTTGGTAACATTTATTTGTTGCCTATTTGTTTTTTGGTTTTGTTTTTTTAACCCCTTTTTCCTTCTGTTAGCTGTCATTGAAAATTCCCGTTTTTATTTAAATATGATATAATATAACTGAACTTGAGTTGAGCACAGTTCTGAAGAAGGGAAGAGTTCCCGAAATATTATATTATATCATACGGAATTTCCACCAGACCATCTTGATACAGGTATTACATAACATTGTAACATTGTGTAGATAAACAGATATATGTGTGTTTGTGAAAATAAATATATATATGTGTGTGTGTGTCTGTGTGTGTGTGTGTGTGTATACATTGTATTAAGGGTGAAACTATTTAACTTGTTCCATTATTATATGTCTTATTTGCTCCAACTTGTGTCTATCCGTCACACCTCTGCATTGTATTGCCTTCTAAGTATCACATTTCTATACACTAATAAACAATGCTCCAAGCAAACTACATAACCTCTTATATATATATATATATATATATTCTAAACTAGTAAAATGGCGATGAATAAAGATGATTTCTCAAGTTTAATTAAGAAGAAATACATTTTACTGAAAATATTTTTTTTTTCAGTAAAATTTAAATATCTCAACAAAGTTTAAAGTTACTTTTTACTACTCATGCGTCTCCGTTTATCAAGGCCCAAAAGCCACTCGAGGATAAGGGTTAATAAGTTTGTCAGGTGGCCGGTGAGGTGATGTTTGAAACTGGGCATATTTTAATTATTTGTTAACATTGGACTTGAAACGACATTTCTCACATGTATGTTTTTCTCACTTCTACGTGACTTACATATTATTATTTACTGATTAATCGATTATTTAGTGAAATAAATAAATGCAATAACATAAAATAAAACGAATTTTGTATAAAATAGAAGTAATTTGATTAAAATAATGTTGTTTCAATGCCAGCAATCTTAAAGCTGAAAAGTTCAAGATGAGCACGAAATTAAATCTACTGTAATGCATTTCGGTTTCTTCGTAAATAAACCAGGTCTTTAAGTTTTTTTTTTATTGGTAGCTGAAAAACAAAAAGTAATTTATTTGTGACCATCCGTAATTTAAAATGGAATTTCGAAGCCTTTAAACTTTCGAATAAAAAGTAATTTCTGATTTTTAAATTCTCAGTAAATCTTCATTAAAACATTAAAAACTATTCAAATCTAATCATTTTATAAATAGAAATTAGAGAAACATCAGCTTAATAACAAAATTAGTTATAGGTTTATACAATTTCGTTGAATTAATGATTTAATAACCAAACGATACTATAATAATTTAATTTAACTTTCAAAATCTCATGATAATAATAATAATAATAATAATGATGAAAAAAAATGGTGCCGGCCTAGGCTGACACCGCACAAAATATTTGTAGAGGGTCAAGGAGGATGAGAAGACCGAGGAAGGACAGCACAAACCAGACCTCTACTGGAAGAATGCTGGGACCTTGGGGAGGCTTATTACCATCCAAATCTCAGAGAATACCAATGGTTCTTACCAGCGAGAAATCAATGGTAAGCGGCTGTTGTGATACCGCAAGGTCATTTGCGGTGGTTATCGAAAAAAGGTGGAAAGTACTGGAAATATTGGGAGGTTTGTTGTCACTCAGACTCCTGAGAACACCACCGGTTGTTGTCAGTGAGCAATCACTGACGATGACCTGTGGGATAACTCCTAGTGAGTACAAATAATAATAATGAAAAGAACAAACCAAATAGTCATAGAATGAAATGGACCAAAAAAGAGAATAGACTGGTAATGGAATGCTACTACAGAAGCCTCCACCCACAGAAAGAAGCTATCGGAAACAAATGAAAGATCTATGGGACATTTCTACTGACTACCATACAGTGACAAAAGGATAGCAGATCAAGCAAGACAGATTCCCAAGAGAGGGTGGTTTTCGGAGCTGGAATAAATGGAAATCAAACAAACAATAAATGGCGTGACAAATCAAGAAACACCACGAGACGAAAACCCACAGGTAGAAGACGGGCAATGAAACTGAGGAAGTCGAAGACTACAAAATCATAGAACTCACCGGGGAAGAAGCAAGAGAAGTGGAAAACATCAAACGGTTCATGACCGAGAACAAAACAAAACTCCCATCCCTAAGGAACAAAGATGTGAAAAAATTAAGAATAAGAAACAGAGAAAGTAAACAGATTCCTTGTGTACATCTTAACAGATACTATCACAGACCTAAACAACTTGATATATGCGAGGGCAAAATCAATAAGTTTGAAACTAAAAAGAGAAAAAAAGACTGACCAAAAGAATGGATCAACAAAGACTGAATGGGAAATAAGACGGAAACGCAGGTCATAAAACTTCAAAAAGAAGCTACAACTGTAAACAGGATGAAAGAGAACAGGAAACGATGGAAGAACAGAAATAATCTAACTCGCAAGGAAAGACTAAATAAGAAACATGAAGAACTAAAACAAAAGATAGCAGTAATAGATGGAAGACTGTGGACGTTTTATAAGAATGATCAGAGAAGAGACTAACCAAGATTCCTGGGCATGGTAAAGAAAAAGACACCTGAACAGAGAAACTGAATCTCTACTTAGAGCTGCACAGAGCAAAGCGATTAGGACTAACTATATTAAAGCTAAAATAGATAAAACCCAGGAAAACAGTAAATGGAGATTGTGTGGACAAAGAGACGAAACAGTAAATCACATAATAAGTGAATGCAACAAAATAGCCCAAAAAGAATACAAGGACACAACTGCATGGGAAAAGCAGTACACTGGGAACTATGCAAACGACTGCATTTTGAACACGCAGACAAATGGTACAAACATAAACAAGAGAAATTTATAAGGTCAAGAAATAATTGTATGGCCGTGATAGGTGAAGCAAAAAGAAGGTACTCACGATTTCTAGAAAATCTACAATAGTGTAACAACTGCCATACAGGGAAAACGTGGACTTAAAATTGTCTCTTTTATAGAGCCTCTCAATCCATTGAGACGAACGGAGAATTTGCAGACGTCTTTTATATATTCAATAATGATGCCTGATTAGTGAGTTCATCCGCTTGTTTTGGTAACTGAATGTGTTTTTGCCTTAAGTGTTACAGGTTTTTTATGTCTACTGGTTCCACATCATGACCCTCTCTAAGGCTCAACTCATCTTAGGTTACATCGGGGAATTGTGTCCACTCTACAATGGATTTGTTGGAGACATTCTGCCACCCCCTGCCATTCATTATTTTGTAGAAGGCATCCATCATATAGACATATTGAGATATTTTGTTTTCATAATTAGTGTTAGATAATGGCTTGTGAGAGTTGAACGCATCTATTTGAGACGGGTTTGACTCACGCAGAATTGTAGCAGAGTCATCCCGTGCAGTTCGGTTCGATGTGTTCCCACGGATCACGCTGACAAATGATCTAACCTTAAGGTTAAGGGTTCAGATTGCACCTGTGCGATCACGAGGTTTGATGACGTCAGAGTTCCCGCCGTGGGAAAAGTGAAATCGAGATTGAATCAGAGTTCTGACTTGGAAGCGACGAGACTGGACCGGCAATCATGTAGCTGTTACGAGAAAGATTCGGAATGACAAAAATATAAGAGCCAGTAGTGAATCTTTCACCCTCCTCCCTCTCTCAAGTAATTACAAAGTAACTAGTAAATTTAGTTAGCGTAAACTCTCTCTTGATCACAGTGAACTCGTTCAAGTCGGCTAATTAAAATAGTCAAATAAAAGTGGCTTGAATTAAAACAGAAAAAGATTTTGTTTTACTTATTAAGAAGTTGATTTCAGCCCACGAAGAATGCTGGTACGATGGACGACCAACGAGGATTTGGCGACGGCGGTGACGGTGAAGACGACGGCGATAGCAATCCCGACCGCAAATAGTTGCAGAAGAAAATGGAGTGCAAATAGTCACACGGCAGAGACAGCAGGCAAGGACAGATGGTGGCGAGATGAAGAAACGTACAGGCAGTACAAGTAGCAACAACAGCGATCGGAGAACGCGGAACCTAGCTACGACATATCACCCCATTTGAAACAACAGCGAAGTTCTACGATGACCAAAAGAGTTATTGGGAAGCCAATAACCAGCAATGTAACATGAGGTATTTGTCTTTGTTGAATCAGATTCGCTTCCTGAGTCGGTTGGAGGCCTTGGAGACATTACACATTCTGAGGTCAAGTTCTATATTGAGTTTTTTATTGGCGACTTTGCAGCATAGGTGCTTATCTGAGCTTGAATCTGGCTCTCTATCATTGTTTTGGCTAGTCTTATAAGAAGCTGGAAGGATTTGATACATAACCTCGGTTGCATTGAGGTTTATTTTCAGCCTAAACGGCAGAGTTTGAGAACCACAGGATTATATCTTAGTTGTGTGTCGTCAGTGAACATGAATTTGTGTACAATGAAACTCTTTTTTGTAGATTGAAATTTTCTGATATTTAACTGATCAGACTCTGTTCTACTCTGTTTTCAGACATTTGTTTATACATTTGGCTTAAATAAAAGTTTTGTAAATAAAACTATTTTATTTTTATAAACTTCCAAAGTTTACAAAACAAAACATTTTGTAAAAAAACTGTCATTAAAGCTTTTCGTAAATAAAATCCTGTTTTAAATTTTTAAAATATTTAATGGCAAACTTAGATCAGATTGTTTTGTTCTTAATTCATCTTAGATCAGATTGTTTTGTTCTTAATTCAACTTAGATCAGATTGTTTTGTTCTTAATTCAACTTAGATCAGATTGTTTTGTTCTTAATTCAACTTAGATCAGATTGTTTTGTTCTTAATTCAACTTAGATCAGATTGTTTTGTTCTTAATTCAACTTAGATCAGATTGGTTTGTTCTTAATTCAACTTAGATCAGATTGGTTTGTTCTTAATTCAACTTAGATCAGATTGTTTTGTTCTTAATTCAACTTAGATCAGATTGTTTTGTTCTTAATTCAACTTAGATCAGATTGTTTTGTTCTTAATTCAATTGGAAGTAAAAAAAAATGTGTTCTTTTGGTCGTTACTCAAATTCATACATTTCTTTTGCTTAAAAAAAATTTTTAGTAAATTATGTCTTTTTAAATTTTATAAATCTCCGAAACAAAACTCTTTCATCTTATCCATATAATTTTGGGGGTATTAATTATTTTTGATAGCACTTACTTGCCTCAAATTCATATATATTTTGCTTAAATAAAAAGTTTTGTAAATTATGTATTTTTAAATGTTATAAATCTCCGAAACAAAACTCTTTTAAATAAAAAGTTTTGTAAATTATGTATTTTTAAATTTTATAAATCTCCGAAACAAAACTCTTTCATCTGATCCATATCATTTTGGGTGTATTAATTATTTTTGATAACACTTACTTGCCTCAAATTCATATATATTTTGCTTAAATAAAAAGTTTTGTAAATTATGCCTTTTTAAATGTTATAAATCTCCGAAACAAAACTCTTTCATCTTATCCATATCATTTTGGGGGTATTAATTATTTTTGATAACACTTACTTGCCTCAAATTCATATATATTTTGCTTAAATAAAAAGTTTTGTAAATTATGTATTTTTAAATGTTATAAATCTCCGAAACAAAACTCTTTCATCTGATCCATATCATTTTGGGGGTATTAATTATTTTTGATAACACTTACTTGCCTCAAATTCATATATATTTTGCTTAAATAAAAAGTTTTGTAAATTATGTATTTTTAAATGTTATAAATCTTTGAAACAAAACTCTTTCATCTGATCCATATCATTTTGGGGGTATTAATTATTTTTGATAACACTTACTTGCCTCAAATTCATATATATTTTGCTTAAATAAAAAGTTTTGTAAATTATGTATTTTTAAATGTTATAAATCTCCGAAACAAAACTCTTTTAAATAAAAAGTTTTGTAAATTATGTATTTTTAAATGTTATAAAACTCGTTCATCTGATCCATATAATTTTGGTGATATTAATTATTTTTGATAACACTTACTTGCCTCAAATTCATACATTTCTTTTGCTTAAATAAAAAGTTTTGTAAATTATGTATTTTTAAATTTTATAATTTCTTATAAACTTCCAGTTTACAAAACAAAACTAAGATGTCTCAAATCATTTTGGTGGTATTAATTATTAACATATCTCCTCTTTTTCTACATTTGATTTTAGTTTAACTGTTTTGAGGCTTGTGTTTGTATATTTGCACTAAATGAAAACTAATCCTAATGACTAATTTTTTTCAAGATAAATTGTATAGTTTGTTAGCTATGAGCCTCTCCTTCTAGTACAGGTGCAAATAAGAATCGTTAAGATCAACGCCCTGACTCATCGCCGCAGTGTTGCATCCCTCTGCTCGTTTTCCAAGTACATCTACTGAATGTGCTCCGATGAACTTACTGCATTCGTACCCCATCAATGTAACTACTCCCGACCCACTCGACTAGCAGCAAAATCCAACCCCTTCACTGTAGAGGTAATTATATACAGTAAAATGTCCTACTCTAATAGCTTCTTTCCTCGGACTGCTTACCTTTGGAATTCTCTTCCTGCTCCATGTTTTCCCAACGGTTCCAACATGCAGAAATGTACATATAACACGAACAAACAATTTGCTGCCCGAATCCCCACTCAGGTTGCTCTATCTATAAATTTGACTCATATCACAGTAGCTCTTTACAACAAAGTAGAAAAGAGTATGCACGTTCTCGACATAATGTCCATAGAGTCACGAACTAGGATAGATCACCATAACACCATAACAACCTCAAAATGCACAAATTGATTTCAAACAAGAAAGAACAGGTATCACACAAACCGTGTTCTCATTCCGTCAGCCATGACCGAGTAAAGGTGTTAATTATAGCTCGTTACATCAAGTGGCTTCATGCCTTGTCTGGAGCGATTTCCATAAAAAGAAAAGAAAAAAAGTATTTCTACGAAATGTACTCTGATGAGCTTACTACACTTGTACCCCCCACAACAAAAATACCCCGACCCAACTTGCATGTGGCGAACACAAGTAAGAAAATGTATCGGAGTAAAAAGAGATCTTTTTTTAGGAAAGATTTTCCCAACGTAATATAAAACAGGGTCGTGATTAGCCTCAGAAGAGAACGCTATGATACATCCATATTTACTTGGCAGTGTTAGACACAAAGTTGTTTGATTATGATTGGAAAAATTGCTAACAAAAGGTGCACTCTGGAATGGAACAAAATTACAATTGCCTCAGTCTAGAATAATTTCTGCTCACCTATTTTCTCACCTTATTTAATCGATTGCACTTTGTTGCATGCTAAGTAAGCATGATTGTACCATTCTAGATTTAAAAATTAGTATACAACCGTGACTTTTTTCACGCCCCGATTTCGTATGTTTGTGTTCAGTTGGACATGTGTTTTTATTCGGTCAGGCTAAGAAGAGTTCTGATTGCAAGTCTGTCATTCCGTAGAGAAACAAAGTATAAATGTAACGTCTCACAATAAAACGTTGTTGCTTGTTTTAAACTTGATTTGTTTTAAACTTGATTAAATGTGATTTTGTTTGGAACGAAAATCCTTTTGTTACAGCAGCAACGCAGACAACATGATTGACACTATGGCTAATGTTGAAATCAAGTACCAATTTCAGACTAAGATAAGTGGATGGACTGTACAGTGAACATACACAGATGCAGGTTCCTATCACAACTGTATTGGTGCATAAATGATTCAATAGATTCAATGGGATTTGAACCCGCCATGTAAAATTGGAAAGAATTGACAATGTAGCTAATTTTAAAATTAGTATACAACCATGACTTTTTTCACGTCTTGATTTTGTATGGGTTGGTAATAACCGATCAAACACCGTTATAATCTTCCTCGCAAACATTACTTCTGCTGGCATCATAGAAGATAGAACATTGTTATTTGGGAGTCATTCTTCTATGGTCTTTTTTATACTCCATACTTGTAATTGAGGAGAATGGTTCCCATCTTTGTAGTCTGTTTGCAGTGTACAACCGAAACTATTCTCTTTAAAAATAACTAGTTATATGTGTAGTTTAAGTTTTTGTTGCAATAATTATAATTATGTTATATGTGCAGTTTAAGTGTTTGTTGCAATAATTATAATTATGTTATATGTGCAGTTTAAGTGTTTGTTGCAATAATTATAATTATGTTTTATGTGCAGTTTAAGTGTTTGTTGCAATAATTATAATAATGTTATATGTGCAGTTTAAGTGTTTGTTGCAATAATTATAATTATGTTATATGTGCAGTTTAAGTGTTTGTTGCAATAATTATAATTATGTTATATGTGCAGTTAAAGTTTGTGTTGAAATAATTATAATTATGTTATATGTGCAGTTTAAGTGTTTGTTGCAATAATTATAATTATGTTATATGTGCAGTTTAAGTTTGTGTTGAAATAATTATAATTATGTTATATGTGCAGTTTAAGTGTTTGTTGCAATAATTATAATTATGTTATATGTGCAGTTAAAGTTTGTGTTGAAATAATTATAATTATGTTATATGTGCAGTCTAAGTGTTTGTTGCAATAATGATAATTATGTTATATGTGCAGTTTAAGTGTTTGTTGCAATAATTATAATTATGTTACATGTGCAGTTTAAGTGTTTGTTGCAATAATTATAATTATGTTATATGTTTAGTTTAAGTGTTTGTTGCTATAATTATAATTATGTTATATGAGCAGTTTAAGTGTTTGTTGCAATAATTATAATTATGTTAAATATGTAGTTTAAGTTTTTGTAGCAATAATTATAATTATGTTATATGTGCAGTTTAAGTGTTTTTTGCAATAATTATAATTATGTTAAATGTGTAGTTTAAGTTTTTGTAGCAATAATTATAATTATGTTATATGTGCAGTTTAAGTGTTTGTTGCAATAATTATAATTATGTTTAATATGTAGTTTAAGTTTTTGTAGCAATAATTATTATTATGTTATATGTGCAGTTTAAGTGTTTGTTGCAATAATTATAATTATGTTATATGTGCAGTTTAAGTGTTTGTTGCAATAATTATAATTATGTTAAATATGTAGTTTAAGTTTTGGTAGCAATAATTATAATTATGTTATATGTTTAGTTTAAGTGTTTGTTGCAATAATTATAATTATGTTATATGTGCAGTTTAAGTGTTTGTTGCAATAATTATTATTATGTTAAATGTGCAGTTTAAGTGTTTGTTGTAATAATTATAATTATGTTATATGTTTAGTTTAAGTGTTTGTTGCAATAATTATAATTATGTTATATGTTTAGTTTAAGTATTTGTTGCAATAATTATAATTATGTTAAATGTGCAGTTTAAGTGTTTGTTGCAATAATTATAATTATGTTAAATGTGTAGGTTAAGTTTTTGTAGCAATAATTATAATTATGTTATATGTTTAGTTTAAGTGTTTGTTGCAATAATTATAATTATGTTATATGTGCAGTTTAAGTCTTTGTTGCAATAATTATAATTATGTTATATGTGTAGTTTAAGTTTTTGTTGCAATAATTATAATTGTGTTATATGTGCAGTTTAAGTTTTTGTTGCAATAATTATAATTATGTTATATGTGCAGTTTAAGTTTTTGTTGCAATAATTATAATTATGTGATATGTGCAGTTTAAGTTTTTGTTGCAATAATTATAATTATGTTATATGTGCAGTTTAAGTTGTTGTTGCAATAATTATAATTGTGTTATATGTTTAGTTTAAGTTTTTGTTGCAATAATTATAATAATGTTATATGTGCAGTTTAAGTGTTTGTTGCAATAATTATAATTGTGTTATATGTGCAGTTTAAGTTTTTGTTGCAATAATTATAATTATGTTATATGTGCAGTTAAAGTTTGTGTTGAAATAATTATAATTATGTTATATGTGCAGTTTAAGTGTTTGTTGCAATAATTATAATTATGTTATATGTGCAGTTTAAGTTTGTGTTGAAATAATTATAATTATGTTATATGTGCAGTTTAAGTGTTTGTTGCAATAATTATAATTATGTTATATGTGCAGTTAAAGTTTGTGTTGAAATAAATATAATTATGTTATATGTGCAGTCTAAGTGTTTGTTGCAATAATGATAATTATGTTATATGTGCAGTTTAAGTGTTTGTTGCAATAATTATAATTATGTTACATGTGCAGTTTAAGTGTTTGTTGCAATAATTATAATTATGTTATATGTTTAGTTTAAGTGTTTGTTGCTATAATTATAATTATGTTATATGAGCAGTTTAAGTGTTTGTTGCAATAATTATAATTATGTTAAATATGTAGTTTAAGTTTTTGTAGCAATAATTATAATTATGTTATATGTGCAGTTTAAGTGTTTTTTGCAATAATTATAATTATGTTAAATGTGTAGTTTAAGTTTTTGTAGCAATAATTATAATTATGTTATATGTGCAGTTTAAGTGTTTGTTGCAATAATTATAATTATGTTTAATATGTAGTTTAAGTTTTTGTAGCAATAATTATTATTATGTTATATGTGCAGTTTAAGTGTTTGTTGCAATAATTATAATTATGTTATATGTGCAGTTTAAGTGTTTGTTGCAATAATTATAATTATGTTAAATATGTAGTTTAAGTTTTGGTAGCAATAATTATAATTATGTTATATGTTTAGTTTAAGTGTTTGTTGCAATAATTATAATTATGTTATATGTGCAGTTTAAGTGTTTGTTGCAATAATTATTATTATGTTAAATGTGCAGTTTAAGTGTTTGTTGTAATAATTATAATTATGTTATATGTTTAGTTTAAGTGTTTGTTGCAATAATTATAATTATGTTATATGTTTAGTTTAAGTATTTGTTGCAATAATTATAATTATGTTAAATGTGCAGTTTAAGTGTTTGTTGCAATAATTATAATTATGTTAAATGTGTAGGTTAAGTTTTTGTAGCAATAATTATAATTATGTTATATGTTTAGTTTAAGTGTTTGTTGCAATAATTATAATTATGTTATATGTGCAGTTTAAGTCTTTGTTGCAATAATTATAATTATGTTATATGTGTAGTTTAAGTTTTTGTTGCAATAATTATAATTGTGTTATATGTGCAGTTTAAGTTTTTGTTGCAATAATTATAATTATGTTATATGTGCAGTTTAAGTTTTTGTTGCAATAATTATAATTATGTGATATGTGCAGTTTAAGTTTTTGTTGCAATAATTATAATTATGTTATATGTGCAGTTTAAGTTGTTGTTGCAATAATTATAATTGTGTTATATGTTTAGTTTAAGTTTTTGTTGCAATAATTATAATAATGTTATATGTGCAGTTTAAGTGTTTGTTGCAATAATTATAATTGTGTTATATGTGCAGTTTAAGTTTTTGTTGCAATAATTATAATTATGTTATATGTGCAGTTTAAGTTTTTGTTGCAATAATTATAATTGTGTTATATGTGCAGTCTAAGTTTTTGTTGCAATAATTATAATTATGTTATATGTGCAGTTTAAGTGTTTGTTGCAATAATTATAATAATGTTATATGTGTAGTTTAAGTTTTTGTTGCAATAATTATAATTATGTTATATGTGTAGTTTAAGTGTTTGTTGCAATAATTATAATTATGTTATATGTGTTGTTTAAGTTTTTGTAGCAATAATTATAATTATGTTATATGTGCAGTTTAAGTGTTTGTTGCAATAATTATAATTATGTTATATGTGTAGTTTAAGTGTTTGTTGCAATAATTATAATTATGTTATATGTGCAGTTTAAGTTTGTGTTGCAATAATTATAATTATGTTATATGTGTAGTTTAAGTTTGTGTTGCAATAATTATAATTATGTTATATGTGTAGTTTAAGTTTTTATTGCAATAATTATAATTATGTTATATGTTTAGTTTAAGTGTTTGTTGCAATAATTATGTTATATGTGTAGTTTAAGTTTTTGTTGCAATAATTATAATTATGTTATATGTGTAGTTTAAGTTTTTGTTGCAATAATTATAATTATGTTATATGTGTAGTTTAAGTTTTTGTTGCAATAATTATAATTATGTTATATGTGCAGTTTAAGTGTTTGTTGCAATAATTATAATTATGTTATATGTGCAGTTTAAGTGTTTGTTGCAATAATTATAATTATGTTATATGTGCAGTTTAAGTGTTTGTTGCAATAATTATAATTATGTTATATGTGCAGTTTAAGTGTTTGTTGCAATAATTATAATTATGTTATATGTGCAGTTTTAGTGTTTGTTGCAATAATTATAATTATGTTAAATATGTAGTTTAAGTTTTTGTAGCAATAATTATAATTATGTTATATGTGCAGTTTAAGTGTTTGTTGCAATAATTATAATTATGTTATATGTGTAGTTTAAGTTTTTGTTGCAATAATTATAATTATGTTATATGTGTAGTTTAAGTTTTTGTTGCAATAATTATAATTATGTTAAATATGTAGTTTAAGTGTTTGTTGCAATAATTATAATTATGTTATATGTGTAGTTTAAGTTTTTGTTGCAATAATTATAATTATGTTATATGTGTAGTTTAAGTTTTTGTTGCAATAATTATAATTATGTTATATGTGTAGTTTAAGTTTTTTGTTGCAATAATTATAATTATGTTATATGTGCAGTTTAAGTATTTGTTTCAATAATTATAATTATGTTATATGTGCAGTCTAAGTTTTTGTTGCAATAATTATAATTATGTTATATGTGTAGTTTAAGTTTTTGTTGCAATAATTATAATTATGTTATATGTGCAGTTTAAGTGTTTGTTGCAATAATCATAATTATGTTATATGTGCAGTTTAAGTGTTTGTTGCAATAATTATAATTATGTTATATGTGTAGTTTAAGTTTTTGTTGCAATAATTATAATTATGTTATATGTGTAGTTTAAGTTTTTTGTTGCAATAATTATAATTATGTTATACGTGCAGTTTAAGTTTTTGTTGCAATAATTATAATTATGTTATATGTGTAGTTTAAGTGTTTGTTGCAATAATTATAATTATGTTATATGTGTTGTTTAAGTTTTTGTTGCAATAATTATAATTGTGTTATATGTGTAGTTTAAGTTTTTGTTGCAATAATTATAATTATGTTATATGTGTAGTTTAAGTGTTTGTTGCAATAATTATAATTGTGTTATATGTGCAGTTTAAGTGTTTGTTGCAATAATTATAATTATGTTATATGTGCAGTTTAAGTGTTTGTTGCAATAATTATAATTATGTTACATGTGCAGTTTAAGTTTTTGTTGTAATAATTATAATTATGTTATATGTGTAGTTTAAGTGTTTGTTGCAGTAATTATAATTATGTTATATGTGTAGTTTAAGTTTTTGTTGCAATAATTATAATTATGTTATATGTGCAGTTTAAATGTTTGTTGCAATAATTATAATTATGTTATATGTGCAGTTTAAGTTTTTGTTGCAATAATTATAATTATGTTATATGTGCAGTTTAAGTTTTTGTTGCAATAATTATAATTATGTTATATGTGTAGTTTAAGTTTTTGTTGAAATAATTATAATTATGTTATATGTGCGGTTTAAGTTTGTGTTGCAATAATTATAATTATGTTATATGTGCAGTTTAAGTGTTGTGTTGAAATAATTATAATTATGTTATATGTGCAGTTTAAGTTTGTGTTGCAATAATTATAATTATGTTATATGTGTAGTTTAGATTTTTGTTACAATAATTATAATTATGTTATATGTGTAGTTTAAGTTTTTGTTGCAATAATTATAATTATGTTATATGTTTAGTTTAAGTGTTTGTTGCAATAATTATAATTATGTTATATGTGTAGTTTAAGTTTTTGTTGCAATAATTATAATTATGTTATATGTGTAGTCTAAGTTTTTGTTGCAATAATTATAATTATGTTATATGTGCGGTTTAAGTTTTTGTTGCAATAATTATAATTATGTTATATGTGCAGTCTAAGTTTTTGTTGCAATAATTATAATTATGTTATATGTGTAGTTTAAGTGTTTGTTGCAATAATTATAATTATGTTATATGTGCAGTCTAAGTTTCTGTTGCAATAATTATAATTATGTTATATGTGCAGTTTAAGTGTTTGTTGCAATAATTATAATTATGTTATATGTGCAGTTTAAGTTTTTGTTGCAATAATTATTATTATGTTATATGTGCAGTTTAAGTTTTTGTTGCAATAATTATAATTATGTTATATGTGAAGTTTAAGTGTTTGTTGCAATAATTATAATTATGTTATATGTTTAGTTTAAGTGTTTGTTGCAATAATTATAATTATGTTATATGTGTAGTTTAAGTTTTTGTTGCAATAATTATAATTATGTTATATGTGTAGTTTAAGTTTTTGTTGCAATAATTATAATTATGTTATATGTGCGGTTTAAGTTTTTGTTGCAATAATTATAATTATGTTATATGTGCAGTCTAAGTTTTTGTTGCAATAATTATAATTATGTTATATGTGTAGTTTAAGTGTTTGTTGCAATAATTATAATTATGTTATATGTGCAGTCTAAGTTTCTGTTGCAATAATTATAATTATGTTATATGTGCAGTTTAAGTGTTTGTTGCAATAATTATTATTATGTTATATGTGCAGTTTAAGTTTTTGTTGCAATAATTATAATTATGTTATATGTGCAGTTTAAGTGTTTGTTGCAATAATTATAATTATGTTATATGTGTAGTTTAAGTGTTTGTTGCAATAATTATAATTGTGTTATATGTGTAGTTTAAGTGTTTGTTGCAATAATTATAATTATGTTATATGTGCAGTCTAAGTTTCTGTTGCAATAATTATAATTATGTTATATGTGCAATTTAAGTGTTTGTTGCAATAATTATAATTATGTTATATGTGCAGTTTAAGTTTTTGTTGCAATAATTATTATTATGTTATATGTGCAGTTTAAGTTTTTCTTGCAATAATTATAATTATGTTATATGTGCAGTTTAAGTGTTTGTTGCAATAATTATAATTATGTTATATGTGCAGTTTACGTGTTTGTTGCAATAATTTTAATTATGTTATATGTGCAGTTTAAGTGTTTGTTGCAATAATTATAATTATGTTATATGTGTTGTCTAAGTTTTTGTTGCAATAATTATAATTATGTTATATGTGCAGTTTAAGTGTTTGTTGCAATAATTATAATTATGTTAAATGTGTAGTTTAAGTTTTTGTTGCAATAATTATAATTATGTTATATGTTTAGTTTAAGTTTTTGTTGCAATAATTATAATTATGTTATATGTGCAGTCTAAGTTTCTGTTGCAATAATTATAATTATGTTATATGTGCAGTTTAAGTGTTTGTTGCAATAATTATAATTATGTTATATGTGCAGTTTAAGTTTTTGTTGCAATAATTATTATTATGTTATATGTGCAGTTTAAGTTTTTGTTGCAATAATTATAATTATGTTATATGTGCAGTTTAAGTGTTTGTTGCAATAATTATAATTATGTTATATGTGTAGTTTAAGTGTTTGTTGCAATAATTATAATTATGTTATATGTGTAGTTTAAGTTTTTGTTGCAATAATTATAATTATGTTATATGTGTAGTTTAAGTTTTTGTTGCAATAATTATAATTATGTTATATGTGCGGTTTAAGTTTTTGTTGCAATAATTATAATTATGTTATATGTGCAGTCTAAGTTTTTGTTGCAATAATTATAATTATGTTATATGTGTAGTTTAAGTGTTTGTTGCAATAATTATAATTATGTTATATGTGCAGTCTAAGTTTCTGTTGCAATAATTATAATTATGTTATATGTGCAGTTTAAGTGTTTGTTGCAATAATTATAATTATGTTATATGTGCAGTTTAAGTTTTTGTTGCAATAATTATTATTATGTTATATGTGCAGTTTAAGTTTTTGTTGCAATAATTATAATTATGTTATATGTGCAGTTTAAGTGTTTGTTGCAATAATTATAATTATGTTATATGTGTAGTTTAAGTGTTTGTTGCAATAATTATAATTGTGTTATATGTGTAGTTTAAGTGTTTGTTGCAATAATTATAATTATGTTATATGTGCAGTCTAAGTTTCTGTTGCAATAATTATAATTATGTTATATGTGCAGTTTAAGTGTTTGTTGCAATAATTATAATTATGTTATATGTGCAGTTTAAGTTTTTGTTGCAATAATTATTATTATGTTATATGTGCAGTTTAAGTTTTTCTTGCAATAATTATAATTATGTTATATGTGCAGTTTAAGTGTTTGTTGCAATAATTATAATTATGTTATATGTGCAGTTTACGTGTTTGTTGCAATAATTTTAATTATGTTATATGTGCAGTTTAAGTGTTTGTTGCAATAATTATAATTATGTTATATGTGTTGTCTAAGTTTTTGTTGCAATAATTATAATTATGTTTTATGTGCAGTTTAAGTGTTTGTTGCAATAATTATAATTATGTTAAATGTGTAGTTTAAGTTTTTGTTGCAATAATTATAATTATGTTATATGTTTAGTTTAAGTTTTTGTTGCAATAATTATAATTATGTTATATGTGCAGTCTAAGTTTTTGTTGCAATAATTATAATTATGTTACATGTGCAGTTTAAGTTTTTGTTGCAATAATTATAATTATGTTATATGTGTAGTTTAAGTGTTTGTTGCAGTAATTATAATTATGTTATATGTGTAGTTTAAGTTTTTGTTGCAATAATTATAATTATGTTATATGTGCAGTTTAAGTGTTTGTTGCAATAATTATAATTATGTTATATGTGCATTTTAAGTTTTTGTTGCAATAATTATAATTATGTTATATGTGCAGTTTAAGTTTTTGTTGCAATAATTATAATTATGTTATATGTGTAGTTTAAGTTTTTGTTGCAATAATTATAATTATGTTATATGTGCGGTTTAAGTTTGTGTTGCAATAATTATAATTATGTTATATGTGCAGTTTAAGTTTGTGTTGAAATAATTATAATTATGTTATATGTGCGGTTTAAGTTTGTGTTGCAATAATTATAATTATGTTATATGTGTAGTTTAAGTTTTTGTTACAATAATTATAATTATGTTATATGTGTAGTTTAAGTTTTTGTTGCAATAATTATAATTATGTTATATGTTTAGTTTAAGTGTTTGTTGCAATAATTATAATTATGTTATATGTGTAGTTTAAGTTTTTGTTGCAATAATTATAATTATGTTATATGTGTAGTCTTAGTTTTTGTTGCAATAATTATAATTATGTTATATGTGCGGTTTAAGTTTTTGTTGCAATAATTATAATTATGTTATATGTGCAGTCTAAGTTTTTGTTGCAATAATTATAATTATGTTATATGTGTAGTTTAAGTGTTTGTTGCAATAATTATAATTATGTTATATGTGCAGTCTAAGTTTCTGTTGCAATAATTATAATTATGTTATATGTGCAGTTTAAGTGTTTGTTGCAATAATTATAATTATGTTATATGTGCAGTTTAAGTTTTTGTTGCAATAATTATTATTATGTTATATGTGCAGTTTAAGTTTTTGTTGCAATAATTATAATTATGTTATATGTGCAGTTTAAGTGTTTGTTGCAATAATTATAATTATGTTATATGTGTAGTTTAAGTGTTTGTTGCAATAATTATAATTATGTTATATGTGTAGTTTAAGTTTTTGTTGCAATAATTATAATTATGTTATATGTGTAGTTTAAGTTTTTGTTGCAATAATTATAATTATGTTATATGTGCAGTTTAAGTGTTTGTTGCAATAATTATAATTATGTTATATGTGTAGTTTAAGTGTTTGTTGCAATAATTATAATTGTGTTATATGTGTAGTTTAAGTGTTTGTTGCAATAATTATAATTATGTTATATGTGCAGTCTAAGTTTCTGTTGCAATAATTATAATTATGTTATATGTGCAGTTTAAGTGTTTGTTGCAATAATTATAATTATGTTATATGTGCAGTTTAAGTTTTTGTTGCAATAATTATTATTATGTTATATGTGCAGTTTAAGTTTTTGTTGCAATAATTATAATTATGTTATATGTGCAGTTTAAGTGTTTGTTGCAATAATTATAATTATGTTATATGTGCAGTTTACGTGTTTGTTGCAATAATTTTAATTATGTTATATGTGCAGTTTAAGTGTTTGTTGCAATAATTATAATTATGTTATATGTGTTGTTTAAGTTTTTGTTGCAATAATTATAATTATGTTATATGTGCAGTTTAAGTGTTTGTTGCAATAATTATAATTATGTTAAATGTGTAGTTTAAGTTTTTGTTGCAATAATTATAATTATGTTATATGTTTAGTTTAAGTTTTTGTTGCAATAATTATAATTATGTTATATGTGCGGTTTAAGTTTTTGTTGCAATAATTATAATTATGTTATATGTGCAGTCTAAGTTTTTGTTGCAATAATTATAATTATGTTATATGTGTAGTTTAAGTGTTTGTTGCAATAATTATAATTATGTTATATGTGCAGTCTAAGTTTCTGTTGCAATAATTATAATTATGTTATATGTGCAGTTTAAGTGTTTGTTGCAATAATTATAATTATGTTATATGTGCAGTTTAAGTTTTTGTTGCAATAATTATTATTATGTTATATGTGCAGTTTAAGTTTTTGTTGCAATAATTATAATTATGTTATATGTGCAGTTTAAGTGTTTGTTGCAATAATTATAATTATGTTATATGTGTAGTTTAAGTGTTTGTTGCAATAATTATAATTGTGTTATATGTGTAGTTTAAGTGTTTGTTGCAATAATTATAATTATGTTATATGTGCAGTCTAAGTTTCTGTTGCAATAATTATAATTATGTTATATGTGCAGTTTAAGTGTTTGTTGCAATAATTATAATTATGTTATATGTGCAGTTTAAGTTTTTGTTGCAATAATTATTATTATGTTATATGTGCAGTTTAAGTTTTTCTTGCAATAATTATAATTATGTTATATGTGCAGTTTAAGTGTTTGTTGCAATAATTATAATTATGTTATATGTGCAGTTTACGTGTTTGTTGCAATAATTTTAATTATGTTATATGTGCAGTTTAAGTGTTTGTTGCAATAATTATAATTATGTTATATGTGTTGTCTAAGTTTTTGTTGCAATAATTATAATTATGTTTTATGTGCAGTTTAAGTGTTTGTTGCAATAATTATAATTATGTTAAATGTGTAGTTTAAGTTTTTGTTGCAATAATTATAATTATGTTATATGTTTAGTTTAAGTTTTTGTTGCAATAATTATAATTATGTTATATGTGCAGTCTAAGTTTTTGTTGCAATAATTATAATTATGTTACATGTGCAGTTTAAGTTTTTGTTGCAATAATTATAATTATGTTATATGTGTAGTTTAAGTGTTTGTTGCAGTAATTATAATTATGTTATATGTGTAGTTTAAGTTTTTGTTGCAATAATTATAATTATGTTATATGTGCAGTTTAAGTGTTTGTTGCAATAATTATAATTATGTTATATGTGCATTTTAAGTTTTTGTTGCAATAATTATAATTATGTTATATGTGCAGTTTAAGTTTTTGTTGCAATAATTATAATTATGTTATATGTGTAGTTTAAGTTTTTGTTGCAATAATTATAATTATGTTATATGTGCGGTTTAAGTTTGTGTTGCAATAATTATAATTATGTTATATGTGCAGTTTAAGTTTGTGTTGAAATAATTATAATTATGTTATATGTGCGGTTTAAGTTTGTGTTGCAATAATTATAATTATGTTATATGTGTAGTTTAAGTTTTTGTTACAATAATTATAATTATGTTATATGTGTAGTTTAAGTTTTTGTTGCAATAATTATAATTATGTTATATGTTTAGTTTAAGTGTTTGTTGCAATAATTATAATTATGTTATATGTGTAGTTTAAGTTTTTGTTGCAATAATTATAATTATGTTATATGTGTAGTCTAAGTTTTTGTTGCAATAATTATAATTATGTTATATGTGCGGTTTAAGTTTTTGTTGCAATAATTATAATTATGTTATATGTGCAGTCTAAGTTTTTGTTGCAATAATTATAATTATGTTATATGTGTAGTTTAAGTGTTTGTTGCAATAATTATAATTATGTTATATGTGCAGTCTAAGTTTCTGTTGCAATAATTATAATTATGTTATATGTGCAGTTTAAGTGTTTGTTGCAATAATTATAATTATGTTATATGTGCAGTTTAAGTTTTTGTTGCAATAATTATTATTATGTTATATGTGCAGTTTAAGTTTTTGTTGCAATAATTATAATTATGTTATATGTGCAGTTTAAGTGTTTGTTGCAATAATTATAATTATGTTATATGTGTAGTTTAAGTGTTTGTTGCAATAATTATAATTATGTTATATGTGTAGTTTAAGTTTTTGTTGCAATAATTATAATTATGTTATATGTGTAGTTTAAGTTTTTGTTGCAATAATTATAATTATGTTATATGTGCAGTTTAAGTGTTTGTTGCAATAATTATAATTATGTTATATGTGTAGTTTAAGTGTTTGTTGCAATAATTATAATTGTGTTATATGTGTAGTTTAAGTGTTTGTTGCAATAATTATAATTATGTTATATGTGCAGTCTAAGTTTCTGTTGCAATAATTATAATTATGTTATATGTGCAGTTTAAGTGTTTGTTGCAATAATTATAATTATGTTATATGTGCAGTTTAAGTTTTTGTTGCAATAATTATTATTATGTTATATGTGCAGTTTAAGTTTTTGTTGCAATAATTATAATTATGTTATATGTGCAGTTTAAGTGTTTGTTGCAATAATTATAATTATGTTATATGTGCAGTTTACGTGTTTGTTGCAATAATTTTAATTATGTTATATGTGCAGTTTAAGTGTTTGTTGCAATAATTATAATTATGTTATATGTGTTGTTTAAGTTTTTGTTGCAATAATTATAATTATGTTATATGTGCAGTTTAAGTGTTTGTTGCAATAATTTTAATTATGTTATATGTGCAGTTTAAGTGTTTGTTGCAATAATTATAATTATGTTATATGTGTTGTCTAAGTTTTTGTTGCAATAATTATAATTATGTTATATGTGCAGTTTAAGTGTTTGTTGCAATAATTATAATTATGTTAAATGTGTAGTTTAAGTTTTTGTTGCAATAATTATAATTATGTTATATGTTTAGTTTAAGTTTTTGTTGCAATAATTATAATTATGTTATATGTGCAGTCTAAGTTTCTGTTGCAATAATTATAATTATGTTATATGTGCAGTTTAAGTGTTTGTTGCAATAATTATAATTATGTTATATGTGCAGTTTAAGTTTTTGTTGCAATAATTATTATTATGTTATATGTGCAGTTTAAGTTTTTGTTGCAATAATTATAATTATGTTATATGTGCAGTTTAAGTGTTTGTTGCAATAATTATAATTATGTTATATGTGTAGTTTAAGTGTTTGTTGCAATAATTATAATTATGTTATATGTGTAGTTTAAGTTTTTGTTGCAATAATTATAATTATGTTATATGTGTAGTTTAAGTTTTTGTTGCAATAATTATAATTATGTTATATGTGCGGTTTAAGTTTTTGTTGCAATAATTATAATTATGTTATATGTGCAGTCTAAGTTTTTGTTGCAATAATTATAATTATGTTATATGTGTAGTTTAAGTGTTTGTTGCAATAATTATAATTATGTTATATGTGCAGTCTAAGTTTCTGTTGCAATAATTATAATTATGTTATATGTGCAGTTTAAGTGTTTGTTGCAATAATTATAATTATGTTATATGTGCAGTTTAAGTTTTTGTTGCAATAATTATTATTATGTTATATGTGCAGTTTAAGTTTTTGTTGCAATAATTATAATTATGTTATATGTGCAGTTTAAGTGTTTGTTGCAATAATTATAATTATGTTATATGTGTAGTTTAAGTGTTTGTTGCAATAATTATAATTGTGTTATATGTGTAGTTTAAGTGTTTGTTGCAATAATTATAATTATGTTATATGTGCAGTCTAAGTTTCTGTTGCAATAATTATAATTATGTTATATGTGCAGTTTAAGTGTTTGTTGCAATAATTATAATTATGTTATATGTGCAGTTTAAGTTTTTGTTGCAATAATTATTATTATGTTATATGTGCAGTTTAAGTTTTTCTTGCAATAATTATAATTATGTTATATGTGCAGTTTAAGTGTTTGTTGCAATAATTATAATTATGTTATATGTGCAGTTTACGTGTTTGTTGCAATAATTTTAATTATGTTATATGTGCAGTTTAAGTGTTTGTTGCAATAATTATAATTATGTTATATGTGTTGTCTAAGTTTTTGTTGCAATAATTATAATTATGTTTTATGTGCAGTTTAAGTGTTTGTTGCAATAATTATAATTATGTTAAATGTGTAGTTTAAGTTTTTGTTGCAATAATTATAATTATGTTATATGTTTAGTTTAAGTTTTTGTTGCAATAATTATAATTATGTTATATGTGCAGTCTAAGTTTTTGTTGCAATAATTATAATTATGTTACATGTGCAGTTTAAGTTTTTGTTGCAATAATTATAATTATGTTATATGTGTAGTTTAAGTGTTTGTTGCAGTAATTATAATTATGTTATATGTGTAGTTTAAGTTTTTGTTGCAATAATTATAATTATGTTATATGTGCAGTTTAAGTGTTTGTTGCAATAATTATAATTATGTTATATGTGCATTTTAAGTTTTTGTTGCAATAATTATAATTATGTTATATGTGCAGTTTAAGTTTTTGTTGCAATAATTATAATTATGTTATATGTGTAGTTTAAGTTTTTGTTGCAATAATTATAATTATGTTATATGTGCGGTTTAAGTTTGTGTTGCAATAATTATAATTATGTTATATGTGCAGTTTAAGTTTGTGTTGAAATAATTATAATTATGTTATATGTGCGGTTTAAGTTTGTGTTGCAATAATTATAATTATGTTATATGTGTAGTTTAAGTTTTTGTTACAATAATTATAATTATGTTATATGTGTAGTTTAAGTTTTTGTTGCAATAATTATAATTATGTTATATGTTTAGTTTAAGTGTTTGTTGCAATAATTATAATTATGTTATATGTGTAGTTTAAGTTTTTGTTGCAATAATTATAATTATGTTATATGTGTAGTCTAAGTTTTTGTTGCAATAATTATAATTATGTTATATGTGCGGTTTAAGTTTTTGTTGCAATAATTATAATTATGTTATATGTGCAGTCTAAGTTTTTGTTGCAATAATTATAATTATGTTATATGTGTAGTTTAAGTGTTTGTTGCAATAATTATAATTATGTTATATGTGCAGTCTAAGTTTCTGTTGCAATAATTATAATTATGTTATATGTGCAGTTTAAGTGTTTGTTGCAATAATTATAATTATGTTATATGTGCAGTTTAAGTTTTTGTTGCAATAATTATTATTATGTTATATGTGCAGTTTAAGTTTTTGTTGCAATAATTATAATTATGTTATATGTGCAGTTTAAGTGTTTGTTGCAATAATTATAATTATGTTATATGTGTAGTTTAAGTGTTTGTTGCAATAATTATAATTATGTTATATGTGTAGTTTAAGTTTTTGTTGCAATAATTATAATTATGTTATATGTGTAGTTTAAGTTTTTGTTGCAATAATTATAATTATGTTATATGTGCAGTTTAAGTGTTTGTTGCAATAATTATAATTATGTTATATGTGTAGTTTAAGTGTTTGTTGCAATAATTATAATTGTGTTATATGTGTAGTTTAAGTGTTTGTTGCAATAATTATAATTATGTTATATGTGCAGTCTAAGTTTCTGTTGCAATAATTATAATTATGTTATATGTGCAGTTTAAGTGTTTGTTGCAATAATTATAATTATGTTATATGTGCAGTTTAAGTTTTTGTTGCAATAATTATTATTATGTTATATGTGCAGTTTAAGTTTTTGTTGCAATAATTATAATTATGTTATATGTGCAGTTTAAGTGTTTGTTGCAATAATTATAATTATGTTATATGTGCAGTTTACGTGTTTGTTGCAATAATTTTAATTATGTTATATGTGCAGTTTAAGTGTTTGTTGCAATAATTATAATTATGTTATATGTGTTGTTTAAGTTTTTGTTGCAATAATTATAATTATGTTATATGTGCAGTTTAAGTGTTTGTTGCAATAATTATAATTATGTTAAATGTGTAGTTTAAGTTTTTGTTGCAATAATTATAATTATGTTATATGTTTAGTTTAAGTTTTTGTTGCAATAATTATAATTATGTTATATGTGCAGTCTAAGTTTTTGTTGCAATAATTATAATTATGTTATATGTGTAGTTTAAGTGTTTGTTGCAATAATTATAATTATGTTATATGTGCAGTCTAAGTTTCTGTTGCAATAATTATAATTATGTTAAATGTGTAGTTTAAGTTTTTGTTGCAATAATTATAATTATGTTCTATGTTTAGTTTAAGTGTTTGTTGCAATAATTATAATTATGTTATATGTGCAGTCTGAGTTTCTGTTGCAATAATTATAATTATGTTAAATCTGTAGTTTAAGTTTTTGTTGCAATAATTATAATTATGTTCTATGTTTAGTTTAAGTGTTTGTTGCAATAATTATAATTATGTTATATGTGCAGTTTAAGTGTTTGTTGCAATAATTATAATTATGTTCTATGTGCAGTTTAAGTGTTTGTTGCAATAATTATAATTATGTTATATGTGCAGTTTAAGTGTTTGTTGCAATAATTATAATTATGTTATATGTGCAGTCTAAGTGTTTGTTGCAATAATTATAATTATGTTATATGTGCAGTTCAAGTTTTAACTTTACCTGATCTTATTATATCCTGATTTATAAAATAATTATGATATATTTTTCATTTATCGATAATTTTTAATTTTGATATAGATTTTGATGTTATCTTTATTCTATTATTATCATTTTAATCTCATCTTTATTCTATTATTATCGTTTTAATCTTAACATTTATTCTATTATTATCATTTTAATCTTATCTTTATTCTATTATTATCGTTTCAATCTTATCTTTATTCTATTATTATCATTTTATTATAGCGTTTCTGATACAAGCAATTTTACTTAATTTACAATGAATATCAAATTAAAACATTTTTCAAGTGATGGCAGATAATACTCATAGCTCCTTATTATTTTATCTGTTTTTGTTCATTTTTCTTTTTTCCAAGCATTTATGTAAACAGAATGAAACCTAAGTGCAGAATCCATTAGATCCATTAGAAAGATGTTGATCCAGGACTCAAATGTTAAAAGAGACATTCTCTACAAAAATCTAGCAATTTGGTTAATTTTAACATATGTCTAATTTAATAATATGTCTTCTTTCTTCACAGGTAATAATATTATAAATGAATTCGTCTAATATATACAACAAAGGAATCGGATTCAGCATTTTTCTTTAAGTGTTCACTAAAGAATACACATGGAAACACTTACTGAACGGAAACCTTATTCTTGTGAAGTGTGCAAATTGGCATTTTCAAGAGGATGGGACTTAAAAAGACATGTCCGAATACACACTGGAGAGAAACCTTATTCTTGTGAAGTTTGCGAGTCAGCATTTTCAGACAAGGCTTGTTTGAAAATACATATGCGAACACATACCAGAGAAAAACCGTATCCATGTACAGTATGCGATTCAGCATTTTCAAGAAGTTTTCATTTACAAAGGCATATGCGATCGCACACTGGAGAGAAACCTTATTCTTGTGAAGTGTGTGCGATAGCATTTTCAGTTAATGACAGTTTGAAAAGACACATGCGAATTCACACTGGCGAGAAACCTTATATTTGTGACTTTTGTGAATCAGCATTTTCAGATAATGTTAATTTAAAAAGACATATACGAACCCATACTGGAGAGAAACCTTATATTTGTCAAGTGTGTGAGTCTGCATTTTCAGCAAATATTGATTTAAAAAGACATATGCGAAAACACACCGAAGAAAAACCTTATTCTTGTAAAGTGTGTGGGTTAAAATTTTCAGAATTTTCTCCTTTTAAAAGTCATGTGCGGACTCATATCAAAAGAAAAACATATTCTTGTGAATTTTGTGAGTCAGTATTTTCTGATAAGTATCAGATGAAAAGACATTTGCAAACACACACTGGATAAAAACCTTATTCGTGTGAAGTGTGTGGGTAAAAATTTTCAGAATTTTCTCCTTTTAAAAGTCCTGTGCGAACTCATATCAAAAGAAAAACATATTCTTGTGAATTTTGTGAGTCAGTATTTTCCGATAAGTATCAGATGAAAAGACATTTGCAAACACACACTGGATAAAAATCTTATTCGTGTGAAGTGTGTGGGTTAAAATTTTCAGAATTTTCTCCTTTTAAAAGTCATGTGCGAACTCATATCAAAAGAAAAACATATTCTTGTGAATTTTGTGAGTCAGTATTTTCCGATAAGTATCAGATGAAAAGACATTTGCAAACACACACTGGATAAAAACCTTATTCGTGTGAAGTATGTAAATTGGTATTTTGTAGAATGTTTCATTTAGAAAGACACATGCAGACTCACACTAGATATATCTACCACGAAAAGAAGGCGGTCTAAGTCTCACTGAAATCAACCATGCATATAGAGCCACAATAGTAAGCATCGGGGCAGTAGATAAAAATTGGTGGGGGATCATCATGAACACTTATCACAACTAACTTAAATCAGAAAGATTGCTGAAAACTTTGGGAGAGTCATGCTGGTGAATACTGGCGAGGTCCATGATGAACCAATAACACGGATTGCAAAAAACAGCAAAGAAAAAATACACAGTGAAAGAGATACAGACAAGAAATCAAGTATGGAAAAATGTAAAAGAGCAGGGAAGTTTCTTAACCAGGAATATATAGATAGGGACGCTTCACTCCAATGGCTCAAGAATGGCATATTTCCATATAATAAGAACAGACATATTAAAGCCGGACAAGACCAAAGCTTACTCACAAATATATTGAAAAAATGTAAAAGAGCAGGGAAGTTTCTTAACCAGGAATATATAGATAGGGACGCTTCACTCCAATGGCTCAAGAATGGCATATTTCCATATAATAAGAACAGACATATTAAAGCCGGACAAGACCAAAGCTTACTCACAAATATATTGAAAAAATGGCTGTAGGTTTTGCCATTCAGCGGTTGAGAGTCCGAGCCATACCATATGCTATTAGCAGATTGCCTCAACAATGTCTGAAAATACCTCCATTAAAAGATCTGCGAAGAGATGCAGTTTGACAGATCGCCGAACATCTTGTAGACAACAGATATGACAATGGGAATGGTGAAGAATCATCATGAACATCTATCCCAACAAACCTCAGTCACAAAGCTCGTTGAAAACGTCGATGGAGCCATGTTGGAAAAATCTGCTGAGACCTACGACGAACCAGCAACGCGGATTGCGAGAAATAAGAGAGAGCAATACACAAAAATGGAAATGGAAAACAAGGATGGAAACAACATAGGAGAGCAGGGAAGTTGTTGGAAGAGCTTAACCAAGAATATATAGACAAAGAGGCTTCACTCGAATGGCTCAAGAATGGCAGACTTCAATTTGATGAGGAAAGAATTATTATAGCCGGACAAGACCAAGGCTTACTCACAAATGGATTTAAAAAGTTTGCTGGCCTCCAAACAAATGCTCAGTGTATATTTTGCAACTCAGTAATTGAGAGCCCGAGTCACCTAATGTCTGAATGCCAGATCCTATTAGCTGATGGCCACTACACTGCTCGCCACAAAAAAGTATGCACATCACTCCATTGAAAAATGTATGGAGAGATGCAGCTTGACAAATCGTCGAACATCTGCGAACATGAACCTTTACCGATAACATCAAAGAAAAGTTGACAGTGTTCTATGATAAAGACATACAGGTGGGACGATACATAAAAGACAAGGCCATCAAGCCAGACATTGTCATCTGGAACAAACCTGAAAGGACTGCGCTCATTATTGATGTAACCATTACAAATTACTTTGGCCTTAATAGAGCTTAACACGAAAAGATAAGGAAATACCAGGACCTCAAGAATGATTTCAAAACAACATGATCTCTGAAAGAAAGAAATATTATACCGGTTGTAGTTGGAACAACTGGCCTAATGAAAGAAAAACCTTCATAAATACTTAGAAACAATCCTTGGAAGACTGAGCTGTAGTGAAATACAGATAGAAACCATAAAAGAGCCCTCGGATATACTTTTAAATCATAATGAAATAAAGTGTTAGCTCCAAGAGGGAGACCCTTGATTTTTTCGAACTAACTGAAATAAAATAAAATAAAAAGTGAGAACTTGAATGCCTACTAGACACTGTCCTCGAGTGTCTAAGGTCTCTCTGTACAGGGGTTTGTCAGGACAACCTGGTATGAGGATACTTTCTCCTACAAGTAAAACCTTACTAAATATTCAAAATAACAGTATTCGAAGCCCAAATAAGATCACTAGCTTATACGAGAAATGGTGCACCTTCTCTCAAGTCTGCCACAAGGCCATTGTTACATCAGTTCTTGTATATGGAAGCCCAAATAATATCGTCTCGACACAACTATACACTGGCACCTTCTACTAATGTTACCTCTAGTAACAGCACTGTGCTGGATACTCTACCAGACAAGATGAATTCTTGTCCTGAAATCTGGTAAAACCAAGAGACCCCAATAAAGATATACTATGACATAGTTAACTGGTCAATTGGGGAGAGGAAATTTGATATTCTGAACTTCTTTATTGGCTCGCCATTTGAGAGGTAAAGGAGAACTTAAATGGAACACTCGAATATCTATGTCTCTCATATGGAGATCAAGTATTAGTTCCAGAAAGAGGTCCCTGAATTTTTGAGAACTTTGACTGAAGCAAAATGAAAATTACCTACTAGACACCATCCTTGGGTGTCTTCGATCTCTCTGTACAAAGGTTTGTCAAGATAACATGGCATGAGGATACTTTACCCTACAAGTAAACTCTGACCAGATATTCAAAATAACATAGTATTTGAAGCCCAAATAAGATCCCCTCAGCACAGCTATAAACTGGCTCATACGAGGAATGGTGCACCTTCTACAAGTAACAGAACTTAGCTAGATACTCTACCAGACTAGATGAATTCTTGTCCTCGAATCCGGTAAGGCCAAGAGACCACAAAAAGATATAGTATAACATAATTATCTGGTCGATTGGGGAGAGGAAAATTAATGTTCTAACTTTTTTACTAAATCAACGGTTGACAGGTAAAGGAGAACTTTAATGAAATATTCGAATATCTATGTGTAGGCACCTTGATTTCTGAGAACTTCGACTGAAGTAAAATAAAACCAAAGAGAGAGTTTGAATGCCTACTATAAACCACCCTCGTGTGATTTCGGTCTCTCTATAGAAGTTTTTGTGAGAAGATCCTGACATGAGGATATTTCCCCTTAGAAGTAAACCCTGACAATATATTCAATTTTTTCTTTCTTTTCGAGAAAATGTCAAATCTATCCCGAACACTCTAGAGATCAGGTGAGGGAGAAAAATCGATGACAAGAAGTTGGTTTATTTGTATTTTTTAAACAAATTATTATTATTTTATTATATTTTTTACTAATGGTAACCGTTTATCAAGGCCTGGGAGCCACTCAAGGATAAGGTTTAAATAGATTGTCAGTTGAACTTTGTGCAGGACTTAACAGAATGCAGCATGTAAGATAAGTAAATAGTAAATATTAAATAACAATATATAAAAATCAAAACAACCAATAGAAAAAAGTAAATTAATTCAAGGAAGGTAACTCTCATCAGCTTAGATCCAACGAATTATTTTCCCAACAAAACAGTTTATACGTATTAAATAAAACCCACATTCTTAAAAACAAGGAAAAAACAATATATAAAAAATATACATTTAAATAGAAACATAATAATATAATAATTACTGGTAAAATATTATAACACTAATTTAATAATATCAAACACGAAATCTTAACTAACATTTCAATAAATGTTTAATATTCAATTTCTGCAAGACTTTCACAACAGACATCCCATAATTTCCCAACTTCCAGGTGAAAAACAAAGTTCGATTGAGTGATTACTTTTTGAAAAGGAGGTTTACCTCGAAATTTTAAAGAATATGACACCATGCATACTATCCATTATGTTATGAAATAAATACTAAATTGAAAATTATTGAATTTTGAAATATTGTCATTTGTTGTTTTTCCTTTTATTGCATCCAAATTGAATTATCATCACCTTCTAAATTCAACATTTTACACACTGCTTCAAGAAAACTGCAACATCTTCATATATTTATATTTATTTCTTTGAAAAATGTAAATATTTTTTCAATTAATTAAAACCCAATAATGTTTGTAAATAAAATTATGAAAAGAAGAAATGCATATAAAAGTCTTAAAATAAGAAGTAATTTTTTTTCTTTAGAAAAAAGGTATTTAAAAATATTTAAAATTAATCTGATGAGAACCTTTTTTTAAGTTACCACCATAAATAAATTTATCAACCATAAATAAATTTATCAAACATAGATAGATTTATCAAACAAATAAATTTATCAACCATAAATAAATTTATCAAACAAATAAATTTATCAACCATAAATAAATTTATCAAACATAAATTTATCAAACAAATAAATTTATCAACCATAAATAAATTTATCAAACATAAATTTATCAAACAAATACATTTATCAATCATAAATATATTTATCAAACATAAAAAATTTATCAATCATAAATAAATTTATGAAACAAATAAATTTATGAAACAAATAAATTTATTAAACAAATAAATTTATGAAACAGATAAATTTATCAAACAAATAAATTTATCAACCATAAATAAATTTATCAAACATAGATAAATTTACCAACCATAAATAAAATTATCAAACAAATATATTTATCAATCATAAAGAAATTTATCACCTCCCCCCAAAAAAAATAAAGATGGTTTTTGTTTATTAATTATTTGTGAATTAATTTGCATTTTAAAAAAGAATTCTGCATTATGTAATATTATGTAAAGATTATTAAATAAAAATGTTATATTATTATTCACTCACACGACTTCCAATCACCATCGATTTATTCTATATTAGAATAATGGATAATATAGAAGTAAAGAGACTTATTATCTTGCCATCTAATTTACATAAGTCTTTGTGTTTCATATAGACAATATGTAAATTAGATGGCAATGCTGAAGAGAGTAACTCTTTCTCAAAATGTTCACAGAGACATTAAGAAATACTAGAGAGTAGTTGAATAAATGTAGAGTGAGAGAAATACATAGATAGTTTAGAAAGAGATGGGTAACTAGTTCAGTTAATTATAAATTACGGTTAATTTATCAAATTCAGTTTAAAATCTACTTGACATACTTGCATGTGTTGAATGGCTTTAAGAAATTGATTACCAAAGTAACCTATCTCTGGCCAGGTCCTTATTATTTCTCTATCCTTCCTTGGTTTTCTCTTGCTACCTCAACTGGTAATGTCATCGAACTTTCAACATGGTCATATCATCGAAGTCTCCTTTTCTGAAAACATCCATACTGTCCTTACTTAATCTTCTGAGGTCATCAGATCTAAGCCTGTATTTAAAACTCACAGTACACATTTATCGTATGATTCTCATATCATTTCTCTCCACGCAACGCATGTCCTCAACTCTCACTTGCCAGCTGTCACTTTGATACATCATCACATTGTGTACACATGCCTGACAGACTATTTCTTTGGTTGACAGTGGTAACTTTATTAATAAATGCAGAAGTTTCCTGAAATTACTCCATCCACTTCTAGCACCTGCCCCACCCTGTGTGAACAAACTCCTAACGATCAAAACTACAATAGGAGAATGGAAAAAAGCTCACGAAAAAGCCGAAAAGAGGAAGTAGTGTTATCCAGACTTCGCATAGGTCACACAAGGATTACACATTCCTACTTACTTGTAGACGAACAGCAACCAATGTGGAAATTTCGAGATGTTTTTCTAAGTAAGTCATCGGTTATGTCCCTTTGTTTGTGACCGCTTGGGGGTGGGGGCTGTCAGGTTGGCCTACGTGCAGGTTGAAGGTCATATGGATTATATTGCGTGGGAGTTATGCTAGGGAGGCCATTTTGTGTCACGTGATTTCTATTTTTAGCAATGATGCATTGGTTATGTCTGGAGTTGATATCGGCGCGAAATTTGATCAGAACAGATTTGGACCTCAGGAAGTCAACACCTGTAAAACTGTTTCTCCGTCCACATGGGGGACGTTAAATTTGTGAAGAATTTCTACTTGAAGAAATTTAAGAGATAGAGTATCTCGCGGCTAGAATTGCCTTTTATGTATGAAATATTTTTCCTTCCGTCAAGAATATTATCCTTGGGAAGAAGTTTCAAGCCAGACACTTGAAATGAAGAATTATGGAGAATTTGAACGAGATAAGAAGAACTCCATGCACGAAATTGCCTATGTTGAAGAGCTTGGCTCCCGTGAACTGAAATACTTTGCTGTCGAGAAGATTCTAATCAGAGATTAAGAATCGTAAAGAGTGATCGTCCTTGCAACACAGATCGATTTGAGGGATATAGCTTTGAAAGTTGGTTCCTTACATTCGCGCGTGATGCTATTCAGGACAAACGATGAAAATCGCAAGTATTATGTTTATTTGAAATTTGTACTGTTCTTGTGACGTATATCTTACGTTGGATTTGCTAAAAGAAAATTATTGAAGAAAAAGAAGAAAAAAAGAACTTTGTGACAGACGATTGATAAAATAAAAAAAAGAGTTATTTTTTTCGTGGAAATTATGTTCGGCCTTCAGCACGATTTGTTAATTTTATTACTTTTGGTTGTAACTTTGGTGTAAAGAAAAAAAGAGACCTTTTGATTGATTTGTAAGAATACTGACTTTATAGTAAGTTCATGTTTTAAAAGGATTGATTCCTTTGCTTAGATTGTGTCAATTTTTGTTGTATCTAACTTTAATGTTCAGAAATCCTGATGTTGTATTTTTTTGAGTTTTATTTTTTTTGTATGTTATCCAGGAATAATTTATTTATTCCAGCTTTGGAAAAAAAAGCAGTCCAAGCTATCTTTTTTTTGTAAATAAAACTTTATTTTAACTTTTACGAACATCTTGTATCCTTCCATTCCTTCTCTCTTGTTATAGTTTTTTTTTTAATGATAATTGTCCTAGATAACATGACCTTTGTTTAGAGCGGTTTTTTGTTAACACCCACGAAAAATCCGACACTAATAGTCTATGCATGCCAGACTGTGTACACAATCAAGCATATTCTTACTGAATGCATTGATCTGGCCCCTATAAGGGAAACTTTCTACAAAGCAGGTACAATGAAGGAACTGTTTAAGAAAAATAAAGTAGAGACAATAATGAACTTTTTGAAATCTGTCGATCTGTATAAAAAAATATAATTGTCTAAAAGACATATAACTTGACTTGACTTGGTGTTAAATTAATTGGGAAAAATGATGTTTTAAAATAAAAAAGTTTAACGAATTTTTTAAAAATATTTATTTATTTATTTATTATTTTTTATTTTTTATTTTCTTTCTCAGAGATCAAGAATCCTCCTCCTAAAACGTTATTTCTTTTTTGAGCTACAGTTTCTTTTTTTTTTTACTTTTTTTACTTTTGTTCACCCAAAACAAGGCAGAACGCCACTGAGACGTAAGGGGCTACTGTGAATTAGGGCCATCCTAAATGGGGAGTTGTGCAGCAAGATATTTGTTTACATTATATTTAAATTTCTGCAGGGAAACAGGAAGCAGGAAGGGAATTCCAAAGGCTAGCAGTTAGAGGAAAGAAGCTATTAGCGTATAAAGCATTCCGGCATCTGGCAACCTCTACACTTAGTGAAGGGATAGGTCTTACTGACTAACGGGTTGATTGGATGTATTTACATAGAGTATTGATTTACTCCTCTCCAGGAGTTAGGCACAAGGCCAGTTTTTATCTTACACCCACAAGTAAGATGTGGCCTAAGGTCGGGTCGGTAAAGTGGGGTTTAAAAATTGCCTGGGCAGCCCGGTAGGGGCGCCTCAGGCAGTAAGCAATAAACTTACTCCTCCCCAAAGAGGGGAGGCGAAGCCTGGGAGGGTGGACCTTCTAGAACTGCACAGGACAGACCCATAGACAGGCGTAAATCAAGCCCCGAAGGCCAAGATAATACCAGTCTATGGGGTGCAGTATCCATCGGAACAGATACTACACTTTGATCTTAGCCAAAAGGCCAAGAGACACATGTGGAGCACACTTTTCGGAGCAGATTCTATTAAAATACTCATAAAACAAACACAGGGTTGCAACATTGCGGCGATGGGACAGAGACTGGAGCTTGTTTGATAGTGTGGGACCTATTAGATTAGAGGCTCTTTTTTGGATCCTGACCAAGACTGAGAGACTAGTGGTTGATGCACCAGCCCAGATGTGATAACAATACTCCATGTATGGGGATGGGGATGGGGGAATGGTGACTTTGTAGAGATAAAGGGTATTCACGGGTCTGAGACGTTTTCTAGTTGTACTAGATAAAATATTTCTGGAATCCACGAGCACCTTTACACCTTTCAAATCCTTGAAAATTTCCATTTTACAGGTTTAAATACCCCTTTTTGGAGAGGGAAGAGGTCAAAGGGTTAGTTTGCCTTAGAAAATCAAAGTGTGGTTGAAATGGTTTATTTATATATATATATATATATATATATATATATATATATATATACAGGGCTTTACGGAGCCCTCCAAAAAGGAGCGCGCTCCAGGAGCACGCTCCTTTTTGCTGGAGTGAAGGAGAGGAGGGCTCATTTTATATTCAGCGGGAGTTGAGCGGGAGCAACTCCATTTGGGACTAAAGAGCGGTGGTTTTATCGCTCCGCGCTCCTCGCTCCTCGCTCCAAAATTATTTGATTTTTTTTTAACATTAGTTTTTTATTCAGCAATATAACGGAAAAGTAAAGAAAGTCTCAGAGATTACTCTGAATTATTTTTTTAAATTATATCTCTGGTAGAGAGAGGGAGGGGGCTCAGGCGAAAGACAATTTAATTGTAATGTTTTTAACAATCTTTTTTTTAAATTGTTTTATTCGTTTTTTATAGGAGTTGGAGCAGGAGCGGCTCCTTTTTGAAAATGGGGAGCGTGAGAGGAGCCAGCTCCAATTTTGGGCGTTAGAGCAGGAGCGGGGTCAGCTCCAAAAGTAGTGGAGCGCGTAAAGCCCTGTATATATATATATATATATATATATATATATATATATATATGAGCGAGCGAGAGAGAGAGAGAGAGAGAGAGAGATTTGGATTTTTCACTTAGAAAAAAGATTATTTTGTGAAGACCGGGATTAGACCAATGAAAACAAGCTCGATGATACTCGATTACAGGGTACAGGGCATTTATATGTGATTTTTTGAAGGCTTACCAAAGCATTCTGTTGAGGAGCCCACTCAACACCACAAAATATTTTTTTTTTTACTGTTTGGTCTTTGTTTGGGGGGGGGGATACTTTTCATAGTTGTGCTGCCCGTCAAGAAGGTCTATTCTCGCTTATTATTACTGTTTCATTTGAGTGCATTTGGGACTAATTTTGGGGGGCTGTTTTTGCTGGTTTTGGGACTAAAAAAATTTTTTTGTTGTCTTGCCTAGTAGCAACAATGTTGTGGAAATCTTGCGAGATATTCGTCTAAGCCATTCTCTATTTTTTTCCTTTTTATCTTTTTAGTTTTTATTTTATTTTAAATTTATTTTATATATATATATATATATATATATATATATATATATATATTTTCTTCTCTTCTTAAGTGACATCAATTAAAGCAACACCACATTGTGTATTGCCGGTTGTTGTAATTTCTTATTCAAGGTACTTAATTTCCCTGATGATCTGCCAAGCAAGGAGCTGCTTGGTAGTGAAACACGTATAGGTAAAAACTCTTTAATTTGAAAAATAAAATGTTAAATAAATAATTTTTGAATGAAAAAATCTTTTGTGTTGTTGAGTGGGCTCCTGAACAAAATGCTTTGGTACGCCTTCAAAAAATCACACACATATATATATATATATATATATATATATATATATATATATATATATATATATATATATATATTATTCAAAATAACACATGTTATAATTATTTCTTAAGAACGTGTGTGATTTGTCTTAAATAGACATTTTTATGTCATACTTTTTGTTTTTTAGCATATGTAGTTGTCTATAGTAAACAGAATTATTATTTTTTTCGAAACAATAATTATGAATTTTTTCTTTTTTAAAGAGTCACGTAGAAAATTGTTTTGAAGTAGACAGAATTATTTTGTTTGTTTTTTGGACCCAAAAGAATTATCTTTTTTTTAATGTCACACACGCAGATAAGTTTGTTTTTCTTTTTTGTTGTTTTTTCAGTCGACGTGTGTTACATATATATATATATATATATATATATATATATATATGTAACACACGTCGACTGAAAAAACAACATATATATATATATATATATATATATATATATATATATATATATATATATATATATTCAATAGAGGGCTTCTAATCACTTTCTTTTTCCTTTGGTAAATATGTCCTCCGGTATTCGATTTTTCCTTTCTTTCACAAGAAGCTTAGTTTTGCAAAATATAATGTTTTAGAAAGAGAACGGTACCATTTCGCTTACCGAAGTCGGAAAATGCTGAAAGAAAGATTGAAGACACTGAAGACAGAGATAGAGGGAAATATGTATTAATATTGTTAAATTAAATAACAATACAGAAAAGTCTTGCAAAACTAATTGAGTTTGCGGCTTTAAGAAGTCTAACTAATAATAGAAAGTTCTTTAACGTCCAACAAAATTAGATGGCCCTCTGAGTTGTTCAGGTTCCAATTGTCAAATTCAAATTAAGGAGAAATATTCCTTACTTGTTGTCAGGATGAGATCATATTGAAAAAGAGGAAGATTTAGTTATTTTTTTTTATTCAGCCTGCCAAAATTAAGTGTCTGGTTATTGGTCAAGGAAAATTGTCTTGGCCAAGAATATTTTTAGTTAAAAGTAAATAAATAAAAAATTTCGACCCCTACCCTATTTTTTTCACCTCCCCCATAAATAGAAATATTTTTAGTTTAGAAAAGAAAAAAAAATTGTTGCCCCCCAATTTTTTTTTACCCTAAATAGAAATATTTTTAATTAAAAAGAAAAAAAATGTTTTACACCCCCCCCCCGCATACATAGTAATATTTTTAGTTAAAAAAAGAATAAGAAAAAAAAAATTTAACGGGTGGGTGGGGGAAAAAAACATTTTTTTTACCCTTCCCTATACATATATTTTCAGTTAAAAAAATTTAAAAAATAATAATTTTTACCCAATCCCAAATAAGAATATTTTTAATTAAAAAAAAAAATTGACCCCCCCTAAAAAAAATACATACATAGTTAAGAAAAGAAAAACAAATTAGGAGGCGCCTCGGTCATATCAAAGAACTCATGTTTAAATATGCTATTGAAGGCGTCTATGTAATATCAAAGAACCAGTATTTTATTCTTCCAAATTGGTTACCCATTTAGTAATGACCGAGATATTTGTTGCTGAACTTCAATTTACAACAAAACACCTTGTCTTAACAACATAATAAAAATAAAGTATGATAATGTGAAAAAAATCCTCTCACAATGACGTCACTTCCGGAAGGAACAGGAGGATGAGTCAGCAATTAATTCTTCCAAAATAGTCACCCATTTACTAATGGCTGGAATAGGCCTTGCATAACTTCAATTTACAACAAAACACCTTGTCTTAACAACGTAAGGAAAATAAAGAATTATATTGTGAAAAAAAATCCTTTCAAAATGACGTCACTTCCAAAAGGATGACTTGACAATTTTAACTGTACTTGCCATTTAAAGTATGGTTTAAAAAACACGCCGGTTTCTTAATGAAATGTGTTTAATTAATTGTAAGAATAAATTTTATTAATATCACCTTATCGGAAAATATTGTAAATACATATGTAAATTTGATGATAGCAGTTAGAAGTGTATATTTGTAAATATGAATTTATTAGAAGTTTAAAAGAAATGAATTATGTAAATTGTAAAACCCGTCTGGTGTCTGAGCGACTTTTTGTAACAGTATATAAAGAAGTTGAAACAGTATTTCTGTCACTTTCTTGGCCTTTTGTCCAAGATCGAAGTGTAGTATCTGTTCTGATGGATACTGCACGAGACTGGTCCTGTGCAGTTCTAGGAGGTACCCTCCCAGACTTTGCCTCCCGTCTTTGGGGAGGAGTAAGTTTATTGCTTACTGCATGAGGCGCCCCTACAGGGGAATGCCGACAGGGGCTGCCCAAGCAATTTTTAAATGGTCAGATCCCACTTTCCCGACCTTGTGTCACATTTTACCGCTGTGGGAGGTAGATAAATATCAAGTAAGATTCTTAACACGTGTTCGAATCGCAGTCTCGTCTTGAAATTTCTTTCTACTTTGTTTATATGTTTACGGCGGTTTTTGTAGTACTATATATAGAAGCTGGCAGACTAAGTAAATAGTAATATTACTCTGATGGAGTTTCGGCTTAAGACAGACAGATACATAATCTCCATTATTAATAGATGTGTATAAATTTATGAAAATATTTTTTTGTCAAGTTTTTGTTGTGTGATAATATATAAAATTCAGTCAGTCAGATGTTGTAACTTAGTCCATTTGCATCTGAGAAACCGATAATTGATTCTGCCTAATCACTTTTTATTTATTATGGTTGTACGATGTTGTTTGCAATAAAAAAAACGTACTCCGCTTTAGTTTCTTTCGAAAAATACTTATTCCAGCCCAGAGGCTTCATAAAATAGAGACATTCTTAAATTATGATTTAAAGGCAAATTCAGCTCACATCATTAATAAACAAAATCATTGTTGCTCTATTTTAGGTATCAGTTAAACAATTATATTTCTTACAATTATTTGACTAACATAACAGTAGGTAAAATTTTTTAAGAAACTACTTAAACCATAAACTTTAATATTATTTTAATGATATAAGCAACAGGTATGTTATTTGTAAGCGTTGTCTTTATTTCTAATAACTCAAATAATGCAAGGGAAATAACTCCTCTTTTAGCTTGAAGGTTAAAATAGGAGTTATTTTCCTAATACGCATAATTAGTCGCACTGGAATCAAACGAAGGAAACAGTTGGAACAAAAAAATATAATTAAAAAAATGGAAAGAGAATTCTATAAAACAGAAATGTCAATGTTTATATTGAGCCTCAGTCAGAGCAAGAACGAGAGAAGAATTAAATAAATGTTTGTTTGCATTGTAACTGAATGATGATGTATTAACACATAAAATGATGACGTATAACACATAAAATGATGACGTATAACACATGGAATGATGATGTATAACACATAAAATGATGATGTAATAACACAAAATGGATGTATTCACACAAAATGATGTATTAACACATAAAATGATGACGTATTAACACATAAAATGACGTATAACACATAAAATGATGATGTATTAACACAAATGATGTATTAACATAAAATGATGTATTAACACATAAAATGATGACGTATTAACACATAAAATGATGATGTATTACACATAAAATGATGATGTATTAATACATAAAATGATGACGTATTAACACAAAATGATGTATTAACACATAAAATGACGTATTAACACATAAAATGATGACGTATAACACATAAAATGATGATGTATTAACACATAAAATGATGATGTATTAACACATAAAATGACGTATTAACACAAAATGATGTATTAACACAAAATGATGATGTATTAACACTTAAAATGATGATGTATTAACACATAAAATGATGACGTATAACACATAAAATGATGATGTATTAACACATAAAATCATGAAATGATGATGTATTATGATTCTCATGTTTCAATGAGAAATTTTTATTTATTTCTGATACGTGCAATTATGAAAGTTTTTATCTTTTTTGTTTCCTTTTTAGTTCAGTTAGATCTCATAAAAGTGCAAATTTCTGAATATCGAAGAAGAAAAGAATTTTCTGGTTGTAGTTTTCTGATTGGTCATAGAATTCAAGAAAATTCATAAAGATTGGCCACTTTGAGTTTTAAAAACACAGAAATGTGTAAAAATAAGTCTTGAAAACAAAAATCCGATTTCACATTTTCGGCTGTTCTAACCCCAACCCTAACCATTTTAACTCGATGTAAAAAATAATTCAATTGATAAAAGCACATAGAGTTCTATTAAATCTCAGATATCAAAAGGTTTTAATGATATAAGAAACAGGTATGTTATTTGTAAGCGTTGTTTTTTATTTCTAATAACTCAAATAATGTAAGGGAAATATTTTCCTAACATGGGCATTTCTCTTTTGATCACTATACATCATAACCAAAACTAAAATAATGTAACTAGTATTAAATAATTAACTATTCTCAAATGCCCCAAAGTTAGACACAAGGTCAGGCGTGGGTTTTGATGAAAATGTTTGTGGAACGAACTGGATTTGAACCCGGCACACCAGGTCCTCAGTCTGCATCGTTAACCACTTAACCACCATGGCATGTTTGACATCATAGCCCTAACCCTTTGTTGAGAGGCACCCATTATTCATGGATTACAATGTAAACATTGACTCGACTGCGCATAGGACACACCAACTTTACTCATTCTTATATACTTAATGGAGAATCGGTGCCAGAGTGCATCCCATGCCAGGAGACACTCACAGTAAAACATATCCTAGTTGGGTGTGATGACCTCTCCCCAACTAGAAAACTATATTATACAGAAAGCAGTATGGAAGACCTGTTCGAAAAGGTCAACTCAGCAAATATTTTAGCATACCTAAGAAAAGTAAATTTATATAAGAACATTTAAGGAAATTTAAAGTTACCCAAATATACTTATCCATGTATAAATACAACATTTAATTTCTTAGTTCGATTTTATAAAAAAGGGAGGAAAGGCTAAAAAAGTCTCTCCCCCCCCCCAATAAAAAAAAAAACTCCGGCATTAAATGACCACATAGGTTGATATGCCGCAAAACCAACCAATCCAATCCAATCCAATGTAAACATCTTTTTGTTGACATCATCATCATCTTTGAAGTAACCAGCATCAATTTTGCTCAGTTTTATTTTGCTTTCAACTGATCATAAAATGCACCAAGAAGAATTAAATGAACAAACATAACGATGAACCGGCTACTCTGGTGTCCAGTTCCTGTCCCATCGCTGCAATGTAGCTTCCCTGTGCTTGTTTTACAAATACTTCAATGGATTATGCTCCAATGAATTGGCTACTCTGGTGCCCCCTCGACGTAAATTCACTAGACAAACTCGACAATCAGCTAAATCCCATCCAGATGCCGGACAGCTTTCTACTCCAATAGCTTCTTTCCTCATGCTGCTGGCCTCTGGAACTCTCTCCCTGTCCCCTGTTTCTCCGACGGTACTGACATGCAGAAATTTAAAACTAATGTAAACAGACATCTCGCTTTGCAGCTCCCAATTAAGGTTGACCCCCCCCCCCCACCTTCTCCCTTTTTTCTCAGTAGCCCCTTATGTCTACCGCCTTGTTTGGGGTGAACTATGTTAAAAAAAAAAAAATGAAAAGCTGACTCCCTCTTACATCCATCCTGCAGTTAGTCCTTCGATTTTTTTAATAATTCACTAAATTTCCTGAGGTTAAAAACATTACTAAAATTTCACATATTATGTATAAAAATACTTCTCAGACAATGCTTTTTGGAGGCTTAAATTATAATTTTTTTTAAAAAGCTCAGTTAACTGACCAGTCGCTTTTGATTAGTCGGAAAAGAAATTCCCAGTTGTAGTTTAGAGTCTTCTGATTGGTTGTCAAATTTCAAGAAAATTTATCAAGATTAACCACCTTTAATTTGTAAAACAAAGCAACGTGTAAAATTTGGTCTAAAAAAACTATATTTTGTATTTTCTGCTGTTTTAAGCAAAATACCGTTTTAACTCGACATAAAAAATAATTATTTTTTTATGAAAATCGCTCCAGACAAAACACGAAGCCACTTGATGCAAGGAACTAAAAAAATACCATTTCAAGGTCAAAATCTAGCCAATGATAAGTGTTATATGGATAGATTCCGACCTAGAAAACAGAAATTCTCCCCCCTTTGTCAGAAACATCGCTCGTGGAATGTGAGGACTAAAGGACAAAATAAGGGAAGCGAGTTACGAGGCTGTTGAAAGTAAACCCAAGTTAGTCACTTTCTACTCTTCTTAATTAATTGATAAGAGCTGCACATAGAAATTCCATAATTTAAAACTTTATTTTATTTCGAACCATATAAAAAATATTTTACATTGGACCAGAAATATGCAATAAATTGCACGTTGAATGGATTAAGGGCGAATCTCTGAATGTCGCACATTAACGTCCGATTGGCTGGGAATGTGAAATGTGCATTCATATTTATGTATTTAAATCTAAATCCCCTAAAAATATCGACCCGCAACCCTAACCCGTATAATGAATAAGTTGTGGTTTTCTCATGTTGTACACAGTTTTTAATCAACACATAAAATGATGACGTATAACACATAAAATGGTCATGTATTACGATTTTCATGTTTAATCAATAAATATTTGAAAATTCTGAGACGTACAATTCAGAACGTTTTGCTCTTTTGTTTTCATTTTAATTCAGTTAGGTGCAAATTTCTGAATATCGGAGAAATAAAGAATTTTCTGGTTGTAGTTTTCTGATTGGTCGTAGAATTCAAGAAAATTCATAAATATTGGCCACTTTGAGTTTAAAAAACACAGAAACATGTAAAATTAAGTCCTGAAGAAAAATCATATTTCACATTTTCTAAGCAAATTACGATTTTAACTCGATGTAAAAAATAATTCAATTGATAAAAGCACATAAAGATTTCATAATTAGAAAGATTAATTTATTTTCTGTCAAATAAATAGTTTTTATACGTGAAACACGTGAATGACTGCAAGTTTAAAAATATGAAAAAATTCATAACGACTGATTGGCTACTTAATGTTCATTAATACATATTTAAAAATATGAATTCCTCAATATCATAATTTAAAAATATTAATTCCTTAACAAGATCGACCCACAACATAAACATGAATAAGTCATGTGTTCGCATGTTTCTTTTTAAATAAGAATTTAATAAAATTCTAATTTGTACAATTCAGAAAATAAGGTTTTGCTATTTTATCATTTTAGTTCTATTAAATCTCAGATACCAAAGATTAGGATTAGGGTTATGATTCGAGTGTTCATATATGTTTATTTTGTATGTGGTCTTTGCTTGATTTTGTCAGATTCCACGACCAGAATTGGTATGGTCTGGTGGAGTATTCCGCCTAGCATTGTATCCCACGGTAGGAGAAGTTCACCATTAGTTTTCTTGCTCTGTTTTTATTTTAGTTTTGTTAGTTTGAAGAGATCAAGGGGGCCCCTCTTGGGGCTAACACATACTCCAGTGTGTGGGTTCATGTGTATTTCCAAACTAGCATTGTCGGAAAAATTCTTAAAAATTCACTTTCCAGTGTATATTTCCACATGCCATTTAAACAATTAGAAAACGCTGTTTTTCTTTATGCCAGTGAAAATGCTGATCCACATGCTATACAGGTTTAACACTATTTGTTACTGTCTGTTCACGAAGGTGTGTGCGCATGTGATCGTTTAAATTAGAAAGCTGTGCAAATCTTGATTCGCATCTATCACAAGAATATGGTTTCACTCCTGTGTGTATTCGCATATGCGTTTTTAAATGAGAATACCTTGAAAATGCTGATGCGCATGCCCCACAAGTATAAGGTTTCTCATGAGTGTGTTTTCGCATATGTAGTTTCAAAGGACCATTATCTGAAAATGATGACCCACACACTCCACAAAAATATGGTTTCTCTCCAGTGTGTATTCGCATATGTCGTTTCATATTAGCATTGATTGAAAATGCTGACAAACATATTTCACAGGAAAAAGGTTTCTCTCCTGTGTGTGTTTTCATGTGCATCGTTAAAAGAGATTTCCTTGAAAAGGCTGATGAACACACTTCACAAGAAAAAGGTTTCTCTCCAGTATGAGTTTGTACATGTCGTTTTAAATCGAATTTTCTTGCAAAGGCTAATTGGCATGTCCCGCAGGAAAAAGGTCTATTTTCAGTAAGTGTATCGATCTGCATCATTTTGATGAGAAATTTGGAAAACACTGATCACAACCTCCAAACGAATATTATTTCTTTCTGGTAAATGTCAAGTAAAGGAGTTCATCTATATTTTCGCCTCTGTTATCTGTGAATGAAGAAGAAATATTATTAAGCAAATCACAATTTATAACACTTCAATGTAACAGGATCAGTTGGCTTGGGAAAGCCAAGGAAAACCTTCAAACATGCATTAAAACAATTCATTTAAGGTAGATATTTCATTAAAGGGTTGAGGACATGTGTTGCATGGAGAAAATTTGAGAATTACATGATGGATGTGTAATCTGAGTCTTAAAGATAACTTTAGATCTGATGACCTCAGAGGAAGATTAAACCTTCAAACATGCATTAATGTCAAGTAAAAGTATATTTTTGCCTCTGTAATCTGTGAATGAAGAAGAAGAATTATTAAGCAAATCACACTTTACAATCAAACATGCATTAAATTCAATTCATTTAAGGTAGACGTTTCATTCAAGGATTGAAGATATGTGTTAAGAAACTAATGAAAATTGTACGCTGTATGTGCAATCTGAATCTTAAAGACAACCTTAGATCTGATGACCTCAGAGGAAGATTAAATATGGACTGTATAGAGATGTGTGCAAAACAGGAGACTTCGTTGATTTGGTCACATTGGAAGAATGAATGTAAGTGCTTGCTTTAATAGATGTAGTACAGTTGAGATGACAGGAATAGTTGGCAGATAGAGTTGAAATAAAGACCTGGGAAGAGATAGTTTAGTTTGGAAGTCAACTTCTCAAAACTGTCCAACACATGCCAGCATGTAAACAGACGTAAATCTATACAGGTTAATCTACTTAATTTTCTTGCATACCTTAAACCAGACAACTATGGTTGTATCAGAAGTTTCACTGGAAATTTTACATAAAAATCGATTAATAAAGGGAGAATTATCGATGTACCGATGCATATGATATGTGATAATATAATTAATATAAATATGTGATAATATAACACCAAGAAACATTAAGCAAATTCTGAAAAGATTTAGAACAACAATTTTATATATCAGTACGCTATATAGATTTATACATATACAGGGTGTCGATAAAGTCTTCTAAAAATCAAAATATTGTGTGGACAGTTGATGAGATATCTTGACCAGATTTTTTGTGTTTTATTCAGTGTTCATTGAAGTTTTTATTAACAATAAGATTTTGTATTTTGTAGCAGTTACCTCCTCCTTTCAAAACATAACTACACCGGTTTGCCGTTAGGTGTCGCTTTTTCACCGACAGGTGGCGCTGTAAAGCGACACCAGAGTTATCTGCCCTTCGGATTATAAAAGCCGGTGCAAAACGGAAATTCTCTCTGTTCTTTACCAACCAGCCTCGGCAGAACAACGCTGGCACCAGCGCTCCGTTTCACTTGCTTTTTCCTACTCAATTGGCCTCGGCAAAACGACGCTAATACACTAGCATTTCGTCTCATGCTTTTCTCTTGAACTGGTCTCGGCATAACAACTACCAACACACGTTTCTTCCGTCAGCACGTGGTCAAACAACGGTAAGAGTTCTCAACCCATTTTCTTTGTGTACGGCTTTCAAAGACTTTCCGCACGCCGGATTCATTTCTTCTTATACCTTTTCAAGAACTGTTTTTCCATCGACACACATGCATACACCACACACTTCATCATTCCACGTACACTCATGTTCAATAAACGTTATTTGAACTACCTCCTTTTGTTTATTAATTATTACTCTGTCTTTGCATGCAACATTGCTTGATTATACGAACACGTTTATAATCAGGGGAACACGACCCTCGATCCTAACAATTTCAAATATTTTGTGAATGGAAAGACAACTGTTAATTGATTCCCTATATAATGGCTACACATCGGGAGAAGGCACAATGTGTAGCCTGGTTTATTGAGAAAAAAGCGAAACTACAGAACTAAACATGGAAAAGATCCACCATCGCATCCTTTAATTCATGAATGGAATAAGAAATTTATGGAGACAGACAAGTGTTGTATAAAGGGAGCAGTGAGCCACCAAGATGGAAAGAAATCAATAAACATTAATTAAAACAAAACGAATTTAGTTAAGATATTTCGACTGCATTTTTCATGAAAAACTTTTTAAATTGTACAGAGACCTTATGGACCCCTGTATCTCTCATATATATATATATATATATATATATATATATATATATATATATATATATATATATATTTATAAATAAATATTTATTAAATATTTTAATACCTACAGACATCGATGTTTCATGCTAACGCAATCTTCAGTGTAGGAACTAATTCTCAACGGTTGGTGGGCACAGAACCCCGATCACAAATCGCCACTGATGCGTAGTCGAGGGTCTTATCCCATCGGCCATAGCCAATTAGTTAGTAAAATAGAGAGGAATTTAAATGTAAATAGCGAATCGGTGGCTAGATTTACCCAAGCAGTTTTTAGAGTGATCTACGAACGGCGTTCGGATCGTGCATGTAGCTATTTGCACTGCTTGTTATATATATATATATATATATATATATATATATAAATAGTATTTCATGTATCCACATAAAATTTTATAAGGAGATATAATTTTTTATGCATCAATTTTCAGTATATATATATATATATATATATATTCAATATTATTCAAACATTAAAAAAATTATTTTATAAGTGTGTTTTCAGTGTTAATTCCTAATTTAATACTATACTTTGTTGTACCATCTTAAATTATTAAACTTGTAAAGTATGTAATTAACATTCGTTTATTTTCACTTTCACTTATATGCGTTCAAATAAGAAATCAATAAAGTGTTCGATCGCCAGAATGTGAGAGCTAAAATCCAGATCATTTATTTAAAAAGTGTACGTTACATATTCCAGAGATGTATCATGGTTTCATTGACATCTCCCCTACCAACCCAAATATAACCTACATTCTCGTCCCCATAACCCCTACCAATCACAAATGACATAAATTAATATATACCTCATCATATTCTATATTTTTAGATTTTAAAATATATTTAAAAATCTTACCTAGAAACATATTAGGATTAAACAAATGTTAAGAGAATTAATTAAAATTCAAGGACCCCACATATAACGAGCACTTCTCTGTCAGGATGTCTGTCTGTCTGTCTGTCTGTCCGTCCTGGGGAATTTTTGTAAACAAGAGAGAGGGGGGGTCTCGAGTAATTAACATTTAATTAATGAAGCTTTTCAAGTCAGCGTTCATAATATTTGTATACCTGTGGAATTAGGAAACTATTATTAATTAATTTACATTAGATAACATTAAATAACCTTATTAGATGGGAGAATGAACGAAATTTCAAGTCGAGGCTGCGATTAGAAGTGAAAACGTGGCAAGAATACAACTAAAATTAAGAGATTTCAACAGCCTTTTATACCCTTAATAAACGTCGTTTAGACATTAGACGGGCTTCCTCATTTACATAATACATTCCTTTTAACCTTCCATTAAATTCAGATTTACAAATATACACTTATAACTGCTATTATCAAGTTTCCATATGTATTCACAATACGTTCCGATAAGGTGATATTAATAAAAATTATTCATACAATTAATTAAACCCATTTTCTTCCTCAACCAGCGTGTTTACTCAGCCATACTTCCAATGGCGATTATTGTTAAAATTTCAAGTCTTTCTCGGCCTTTTGGCTAAGATCAAAGTGTAGTATCTGTTCCGATGAATACTGAACCACATAGACTGGTATTGTCTTGACTTTCGGGTCTTCACTGGTATTGTCTTGGCCTTCGGGTCTTCAGCATAGATTACGTTGATAGCAAATCTATAATGGCCCATTCACTTGGGACAGTATTTTTTTGCTGATAAAGATAACCTCTTCTCTATTAGACAACAAACGCTTCCTTAGCTAATAAACTGCAATTATAACAATTCTAGGTAGTTTGTCAAATTGGGACCCGTGCTAAAAGTCTCTCTGCGTCGGTACTTTCCAGCAGTTTATGATAAACGACGGAAAGCCCTGAAGTTAGACGAATAATCAGACGACATCCAAGCATTAAAATTGAATTAAACGCTGAACTTGCAAACTGATTGAAACGCGATTGCAACATGAATTTTTACATGGTATTACTGGCTGTTGAAACTCCTGAAAGAATGATAAATTTCTTTAACGACCATAAATCGATTGCAAAGGCAAAATTTCTAAAACATCTACTTCACCTCCATATTGTCGCAGATAGCTGAACAGTTGAAATGCTTCCTTCCACTACGTCTACCCATTCGTCTTTGACGTCTTCACACGATCCTGCTCTAACCCTAATTCCTAACCCTGTCCTAACCTTAAGCCGACTGACCTAACCCTAATTCATAACCCTAAAGATTTATTTATTGTTTATTTATTATTAACTCTAAAATAAGTTGTTAAGATGACCAATGGAAATTAGACAATGTATTTCTTATGTTGACAAACATTTATTTACTTATTATTTATGTATTATTTACTCTAAAATAAATAGTTAGGATGACCAATAGAAATTAGACAATGTATATTGGCCGAATGAACTAAATCCTTTTGTTAAGAGACCCAAATAGCCTACCTTACCCGGAGAGGCACTCCAAGCGAACTGCCCGCCAGCTCTCAAATAAACAAACTGCCTGTGTCATGCCCAGAGAGCCATGTCTTACTCCTTCCCTCCCCCTCTTCTGGAATATTTTCACTCCTGAGCGAAAATCTTAGATTTTGATCTGTCTCAGTAGTCACCATTCGACCACCCAAACACTGGATACCTGATATCTCAACTAGAGATAATATCTAGACAGTGTCAACTCAAAGGGATTTCTCTTGAGACAATCCATGAACACACAAACATCTACCGTCTAGGATCTTATGTGTTTGGACAGCCATTAAATTTGTCAGTGTCTGAATAAGCCATAACAACAGCAGGGAACCTCAAACATTATTCTCTCAAGTGGACAAATGGAATTCTGGGTAGCCCAAAATACAAAATCAGAGATATTTTCAAATTCCTCTGTGCCGCCCTCCCCTTTTCCTTTTGACACACATCTATCATCAGCACCGTCTTCCATTCACATGCACTTACCAAAACATGCAGCCTTCACCATGATAAATTATGACATAAAAATTCACACCAGCAGTTTTAACATGTTAAAACTATGCAGGTTCGGTAGAGAATTTAATTCTAATACGCTTGCTATTAAATATTCTTTTGTGAATGTGGGGTTAACGGCATGCCAAAAACGCATACATTCGTAAGATAAGTGTTTGCGAATCACAAACAAAAGAAAGCACTCAGTATTGGTTTGGTTGTTTGGTTTTACGGCATATCCACCCTTTTCGGGTTATTTGATGGCAAATCCGGTCATTTTGGTAAAAGTTTTTATGCTTCAAGTTCTTTATATCTTCAAATATTTATTCATCGTGTTTCGTTTGGTTGTTTTGTAGAAAAAAATTTTTTTTTTTAGGTTTTTAACTTTGCAGAACATGATTGAGTTTTGCAAATGGAAAGGAAAAACAATAACATCAATGTTTGGTGCATTTTAAATCAGGAAGCCGGTATTTTCAGACAGCCTGATCTGGTAGCACCAACTCTGTATTGGATTTGAGATTCTTGTGTCATAATAAAATTTAAAAATTCAAATTAAAGAAATAACAAAAAAAAAAAAATAAGAAAGTGGAAAAAAAAGAGACGTTCTGCTAATTGCTGATTGAAAACAAAGTTGTCCGAAGTTTATTGGTTTCTGGTTGTTGAGAAGACAGCCTTCATCTAAATAAATTATGACATAAAAAATCTCACCAGCAGTTTACACATGTTAAAACTATGCACGTTCGGTAGAGAATTTAATTCTAATGTGTTTGTGATAAATTATTTGTTGTTTTTTTTTGTTACAAGATCTCGACTGTCAACTATTCTGTACTTCACCAAAACGACGATGTTAATACTATGGGCCTTATTTACTTGGCTTGTTATGAGGGCTGGATGTGATATAAAGTCAGTTTAATGTGGAGAGAATACAGTTCCCCAAAAAAGCGAAATCTAGATTGAGAACAAAAAAATGCCAATCTAGAAGGATGTCTCTTCTGATCGATGCCAGAACAGATAACACACTTTAAACCAAATCGTTTGTTTAGTAATCTCTCACAATAGCAAAGTTAGACACAAAGTTAGTTCATAGTAGGAATCCAGAACCCCCCTCCCCAAAAGGGGATGCTTTGCATTGATGTAACATTTTCCACGATCGGTTCCGTCAGAATTTCCTTGGTGAGATCGCCTCCGACGACTGACCATAAACCATCCCTTCCAAAGGAGAAGATAATGCTTGAGAGGATGGGTCTCCTAACATCCAACAGAACAGGTATTACACTCTGATCCTGGCTTGCAGTAATATTTACCTTTCTTCACATGAAGACTGGATGTGACACGAGGTTGATTTAATGTTAAATTCAGCCCCCACACCCCCAAAGGGGGCACTCTAGATGGGTGCAAAATTTACTATCATCGGTCCCATTAGCATTCCCAGTGGGAGCCCCTCAGGCGATCGTCAATAAACGAATCCCATCTTGAAAAAGGAGGTAATGCCTGGGAGAACCATAAGACTAAGGAGTAGCAGTTTTCCCTTGCAGCAAGGTTAGAAATTAAGTCATTTTAATGTGGGGGAACCATCTCCGCCCCTTTTTCGAGGTGCCTCTAAAAAGGGTTACAAATATAGTTGAGAACAGACCTGTCGATATTCCTCAGTAAGGGCACCTCAGGCGATCAGTAATTAACTAACCTCCCACTGGAATTAGGTGATAATGCCTAAGGAGTTGTACCTCATAAGAGCAAACCAGATCATATCATCAACTGGGGCTACTTTGACATTGGGGGCTAGTATGATTATCCTATGTTAATTTGCATTTTTCACTTTTAATTAATCAACCTTAATTTGTTTGACCACTAAAACTGGGCTGTAACATGTGTGTACAACTCTAACATATTTTACGTTTCCCGTCGATGTTAGACCAGTGCAAGAAGTTCATGGAAATACGGTTGCCAGTATACTTCAAGACTATATATATATTTTGTATTTATCTTCCTCTCACAGCGGTAAGATGTGATACAAGGTCGGGAAAGTGGGATTTGAAAAGCCAGCGCCCGAGAAGGTGAGCACTCTGCCCTACAAAAAATGCCTGGGCAGCCCTGGCGGCATTCTCAGGCGATTAGCAATTAACTAACCCCTTCTCAAAGGGTGAGAAGGCAAAGCCTGGGAGGGTGGCCCTCCTAGAACTATATTTTGCCAAAGAGAGATGTTTATGTACCTTGTCACACGCCAGGGTTATAATGATGTTGTGATAACTGCTAAGTATTTTTTTTTTTTTAAACTAAAAAAAAAAAAACTGGTGCTCTTATCTATCTTGAACCAGCTGTCGTGACGTTCGACTCGGAAGCGTTCGGCTGTTCTACGCAAACGGCCGAGAGTTGACGAGCTGAAGCAGCGAGCAGCCGACATTTTTGATACGGTGCTGCGCCCTATGATAATGTTTTGCTTGTTTTTTTAGGGTTAGGTTTAGGGTTAGGGTAAGGAATTTTTTAAAGAAAGAAACAAAGGAAATTAAACATATTTACATTAATTTTTTGGAAGAAACAACAGGAAAAAAAACATAGCCAGGTTACTGTTATAAAATGAATACTGTATTTTTATTTACAAGGAATTTTTTTGAAGAAACCAAAAAAAAACTTACCAAAATTACTGTTAATACGACATATTTTTTTGTAACAAAGTCATCGGCTGCTCGCTGTTCGCTGATTGGCCAATCGCAATCAGCTCGTCAACACTCGGCCGTTTGCGTAGGACAGCCGAACGATTCCGAGTCGAACGTCACGACAGCTGGTTCAATCAAAAAACTTAACCCGACACAGTAGGAACAAATGCCCTCAAACCTATCAGTTGGCGGTACAGGAACTGCCAAAACGCACCATAGAATTTATCCCCCCCCCTTATATGTAACACGGTGTAACTTTAATATAGGTTGATAGTATCATCATATCTTTTTTACCATTCAAAAGAAGAAACCGAAAATAAACTGCTAATGATTAAAAAAAGAAAAAAACACAAAACATAACCCGACACAGTAGGAACAAATTCCCTCAAACCTATCAGTTGACGGTACTTCATCCCAGCAAAGAATGGATGGTTCAGAACAGACCCTAGGTTGCCAGAATGATGCCAAGGTAGACCTTGGCCAGTATGACAACTGGCCGGAAACATATGATCAAATTATTTAAATTTTAAAAAAAAAGCAAAATTGAATAAAATAAATAATTCGGGTTTGTTTTGTCACGTGTCGAATGGGGGGGGTGCACTTGGCCGTTTTTATTTTTCTTCCGAATCCAGATTGGACATTTTTCTGGAGAGAGGGGGGGGGGCGGCTAAATATTCCCGCACACACCTTAAACCCCGACCTTGTGGGGAGAACAAATAAAAATATATTTTGAAAACAATAGTTTTCGTTTCGCAATAGCGAGTGTTTTGTTTTTCTTTCGGCGTAGATCTAAAAATAACCTAATTAAAAATAAAAAATACAAATTTCTTATTTCGGAAGTAAAAACAAAACAAAAAGGTTATATTGAAGCCGTTGGCTTCCAAAATGGCTGCCAAGTTTTATCGACTAGGTGGTACTTCTATAGAATTTGAACCGAACTGTCCTGTGGCAGGGCAAATTAATCCACCAGTTTGTTGTGGGTTTCTTTTTAATTTATTTTTTAAATATTAATTTGTTTTCTGATTAAATTGTTTAAAAAAGAAGAAATTTCTTCGACAATATTCTATATTGGATACGCCATTATGACGTTTAATTTGTAATATATTTCAATGTATTTTACAAATCCCAAACCGCTAACCCTCAGTCCGGGTGGAAACATTTTTTACTAAACACTAATTTATTTTATTTGTTTATTAATCAATTAATATATGAAAAAAAAATTGAAAAAAAAAAGAAATCCACAAAAATAAAAAATAAAAAATTAGTATTTGCAAAAAAAAAAAATAATAAAACGTTAGATTAATTTGCCTTGTCACCGGTTGGCAAGTCAGATAAAATTAGTCGATAACATTTGGCATTCATTTTGGGAGCCAACCACTGCAATATAACCAACAACAAAAAATAAAATGAAACCAAGAAAATGTAAAAATAAAAATATTTTTTTTTACAAAAATTCAAATTCCTACTTACTGTGAAATTCTGTTTGACATATTTTTCATTATTTTTAACGTCTATTTTCTTTTTTTTAAAAAAGAAAAGAAAAAATAGGAACATTAAATAAAAAAAGAAAGGAAATCTATTTTTACATTTCAATATCTTTAAGACATCGTAATAATCGGTAAATGAAATTCTTTTGTTAATATTTTCCTTTCAGATAAAAGAAACGAACGAGAAATGGGAGATAACTCAGCGATTATAAAAACACGGCTACTTGTCATGAATTTCAGAGGATTTCTGTTCTTACAGAGTCAGTCCCGAGTATTGACGGAGAATCTCGATTCAGTCCAGGAAATGGCCGAAACAGTTCGCGATTTGAATGCCGCAAATAAATGTAAAAAGGCAGACGACACTAAGCATGCGAAGGGTTAAGTTAAGAGAATATGTTTTGTTTTGTAAGAAACAACTAATAAAACCCAAAAACCGAAAAGAAATTCGCGAAAGTAAGACAACAAATTAATACAGTGGATTAACTAGCCCTGTCACGGTTTTGAAAAATAGACAAGACTAGTCGATAAAATTTGGCAGCAACTTTCTGAAGCAAACTACTGCAATATAACCCCCCCCCCCCCCCTAAAAGAAAATAATTGAGTATACGTAGTTAAAACGCTATCTGGTGCGGAACTGGGTTATCAAACTGATCCCCTAAATACTCTAAATTGTAAAATAGTTGTTTATTTGTTTTGTTTTTCTGATTTTTACACCAAAATTTTCCACTTAAATTAAGTAGGTACTTGTAATGAATGGGTATCCAGAGGATTTCAGTATTTTGACGGAGAATCCCGAGTCAGTCTCGGAAATGGCCGAAGCCGTTTACGATTTCAAAGACATCTTCTTTTCCTTTCTTTTTTTTTTAGAAAGTTTTTCAATTTCTTTGGGGGGGGGGGGTAATTTTTTTTTTAACCCTAACCTTCCGCATGCTTAGTGTAGTCTTCTATATTACATTTTTTTCTTCCGGTTTTCAAATCGTAAACTGTTTCAGCCATTTCCAAGACTGAATCGGGATTTTTCGTCAAAGTACTAAGACTGAAGTTTTCTGGATATCCATTTATTGCAATCATCAAAAATTGGTTACAGGGAATCATTTTTAAGAATATATATTTTTTTTTTTACCTAAAAATCTTCGCTAAAAATTTATAATTTTATGTTATGCATATTTGTTATATTACATTTGTACGTATACTAATCACCACCCCCCCCGCTAATAAGATTCTACCTTTTTTAGGTGATTACATGTAAATACCCTGAAAAACATGGCAATAAAAAAAAAACAATTAAAAAAACAATTATTTTCGAGTATTAGTAAAAAGTTCCCACTGTATAGAATGCATTTAAATTTTGTTTGTTTTTTTAAACAGTAAAATGCAGAGGCCTTTTTTTAAAATAAACATATTATTTATTTTAATTCAAATTTTCGATTCACACAGGAATCATCATCAGGATAATAGACCATATTTTTTTTTAAATAAAAAAAAAAAGGAAAAATTTTTTTTTTCTTTTATCCTGATGAAGATTCCTGTGTGAATCGAAAATTTGAATTTGAATAAATAATATGTTTATTTAAAAAAAAAAAGAAGAAAAAAAAGGCGTCTGCATTTTACTGGTTTAAAGAAATAAACCGTTTCAATTAAAAAAAATATTTTAGAATTTAGAGTGGGGGATCAGTTACGCACATAAAGTGAACGTGAAAGGATCACCAATTTACGAAGTTTGTAACCTAATAGCGTTTAAGGGCATGTGCAATGAAATCAAAATCTCTACCAAATAACTGATAAAGGTCGAGGATTTCTAAGAAATAGCCTGAGAAAAAATGACGTAAACAAAATACTACCTCCTCTCTTAACCCTACCACCAACCCTAAGTCCGGGTGGAAACAGACCCCTCCCCAGATGAAAATAATTAAGATTTAATTAAATCCTCAGAGTATGGTCACATGTCGTTCAAACGCTATCTAGTCAGAAAATGGGGGATCATCTTACGTTAAATCTATAGGCCTATCCTAAACTGATTATAGATTAACATCGCCCCCCCCCCCAAAAAAAAATGAGATTCTACTTTTTTAGGCGATTACGTATGATAACCCTGAAAAACTTGGTAAAAAGAAGAAACAATTATCTTAAAAGTTAGAGTTTTGCATATGAATTTAACGTCTAATTATCCAACTATTTCCGGTCCTTTCTAGCGTTTTAGGGAAGCTAACGAAATTTTTTAAATTTTTTGTTTCACCCCAAACAAGGCAGGACGCCATTGTAGACATAAGGCGCTACTGAGAATTAGGGAGTAGGTTTAGGGTGTCATTCTTAGTTGGGAGCTGTGCAGCGAGATGTCTGTTTACATTAGTTTTAAGCCTCTGCATGTCGGTACTGTCGGGGAAACAAGGAGCAGGGATGGAGTTCCAGAGGCCAGCAGCACGAGCAGCTATTGGAGTAGAAGGATCTCCGGCATCTGGGGACCTCCACAGTGAATGGATGGGATTTAGCTGATTGTCAAGTTGGTCTAGTGAATTTACGTCGAGGGGGCACCAGAGTAGCCCGTTCATCGGAGCATAATCCATTGAAGTATTTGTAAAACAAGCACAAGGATGCTACATTGTGGCGATGGGACAGGGACTGGAGCTTGGTTGACAGTGAGGGACCTATTAGGTTGGTGACTCTTTTTTGGACCTTGTCAAGGAGGGAGAGACTAGTAGATGATGCACCAGCCCAGATGTGACAACAATACTCCATGCATAGGCAAATGGTGCTTTGTAGAGATACAGGAAAATGTCAGGTGTAAGGAGTTTACAAGCACGGTAGAGGGAGCCCACCTTCTTTGCTGCAGCCTTGGCAATGTCTTCTATGTATTTGTTCCAATTCATGTTACCTGTGAAGGTTAAGCCAAAGAGTTTTTTTCAATGGGATATAAATCCCATGAATTTTGTTGGGGGGGGGGGGATACTTTTTTAGGCGATTAGGTGTGGTTTTGCGACTTTGCCATTTGGATATGGTTAGTGGTAAAAACAATTAGTTAACAACACTAAAAAGTTAAAATGACCCCAAAATATGTGTTCATTTTACGTTAGATTTATATACGAAACTGATCTTCTACTTTAAATTCTAAATTCTTCTTTCTTCTTTCTGCTAAGTTTTTCGGGGTGTTCACACGTAACCGCCAAAAATAAGTAGAATCTTAGTTGGGGAGGAGGTAGCTGAGGGTCTGAGCAATCTGTCTCCATCCTGGTTGCCTAAATAGTCACATGATTTGCAACGTTCCACTTTCGGCCCTTCCTTAGGTAAGACGGGAGGTTGGAGAGGTCCGATCAGACCAAGCGGCCAGTCACATGCCCAAGCAAAAAAAGAAACTAATCCCGATTGAACTATTAAACTTTATCTTTCTTCGATCATACACTCCCCAACTCTGCAACTTATCGACGCTAGAAGGGGTGGCTGACGGTTAATCGTACCAAGGAAATTTTGATCAAATTGAAGTTGTTAAAACAAATGGCGTAATTTCTTTCTTGTGCACTTTTTTGTGCACTTTATTGTGCACTTTTTTTGCACTTTTTTTGCACTTTTTTGTGCACTTTCTTGTGCACTTTCTTGTGCACTTTTTTGTGCACTTTTTTGTGCACTTTCTTGTGCACTTTCTTGTGCACTTTTTGTGCACTTTTTTCGCTCTCTTCTGCGTAACAGTTTACGGCCCAAAATACCCCCCCCCCCCAATTTTTTTTTTGTTACCTGCATTTTTGCCTGGCCCTAAGGCATGTGCCTTGTTTGTCTTATGGTTAATCCGGCCCTGTGATCCCCATCACCCATTGGGCAGGTGTCGGGAATTTCACCTCAAATAAGGAAATAACTTAGAAGCATTCTTCCGGAAGTTCTGCATGGGTTGTCTGGAAAAGATGCTGTATGCTGATTATTTAGTGCTTGCCTGTGAAACAATGGATGACTTACTTGTCAAGTTAAAGACTTGAAGGAATGATAAGGAATATAAAGGTCTGAGAGTGAATGTTACCAATACCAAAGTGGTGATGAGTGGTTGTAGTGTTGGGACTCTCTCAAAAAGAGGAAAGGGAGTCGGGTGCAATTCAAACTTTTGTGGTACTTTTTTGGGGTACACAAGAAGTGCAGTAGAATTACTGGTGGATTGTGAAACGATAACCAGTTAATGTGCAAAAAAGGAAGACAATGGAGAAAGTATATCTGGATGGTGAAGCTATCGAGGTTGTTGATACGTTTTGTTACCTTGGTGATACCATTGGAGCACAGGATGGAGCAGGTGCTAGTAAGATTGAAAGACTTAGGAGTGGATGGAGTAAGTTCAGGTCTGAGAGTGAATGTTACCGATATCAAAGTGGTGATCAGTGTTGTAAACCTCTCAAAAAGAGGAAAGTTCCCTTGCTCAGTTTGTGGAAAGGGAGTCTGATGCAATTCAATCTTTTGTGGTACTTGTAAGTATTGGGTACACCTGAAGTGCAGTAGAATTATTGGTGGGTTGAGATGGATGAGAACTCAGATGTGGAGAAAAGTATATCTGAATAGCGAAGCTATCGAGGTTGTCGGTATGTTTTGTTACCTTGATGATACCATTGGAGAACAGGGTGGAGCAGGTGTTAATAAGATTGAAAGAGTTAGGGGTGGATGCAGGAAGTTCATGTAACTTGTGTCATTACAAAGCAGCAGAGAGTGACCACTGTCGACATGGAGAAGGTATTATTAGGCATATGTACACCGAGTGGTGATATATAGAAGTGAAACCTGGTCAATAAGGGTTGTGGACATGCGTTGCATGGAGAGAAATGATATGAGAATGATACGATAGATGTGTAATGTGAGTCTTAAAGACAGACTTAGTTCTAGTGACCTTAGAGAACCATTAAATCTCAACACTATAGGGAAATGTGAGCAAAATAGGAGACTTCAATGGTATGGACACGTTGAAAGAATGGAGAGAATTCTTTGCTCAGTAGATGTAGAACAGTTAAGGTAGCAGGTCCAGTTCACAGGGAAAGGCCAAGGAAAACATCGGAAGAAAGTTATAAAAGTGGACATTACACTGCTGCTGCTGATCATGATCATGATTGTTGTTGTTGACAACTTTACCAGAGTAGAATCTCATTTCTTTTTAGTGAACCATCTACTATTGTTATTGCATGGAAAAATACCCTCCATCCTCTCTGAAGATTAAATGTGATACAAGGGGGAGGGGGCCCAAATACTGAACAAAAAATTATGGTAATCATGATGTGACAGAAATTTAAAAGAAATGCACTGAGAGAAAAGTGTCCATTCGCTCGGCCTTGATTAGAAAAAGAAAATAAGTGCTTACTGTTCGCTCGAATATAAAGACAGCCTCTTCCGCCAACATTTTAAATAAGCTTTATTCATACATTTCTCCAATAAACAAGTTTAAGCAGCAAGAAGTAGCTGAGTCGTTTGTATTTTTCCTTCTTTCTGCTAAATTCTTGAAGGTGTTCACACGTAATCGCCGAAAAAAGTAGAATGTTATTTTTAGGGGGAAGGCGATAGCAGAGGGTGTTAATCTACAAATTTACCGAAGTAGAATCTCAATTTTGTTTTTATGTGAACTATGTACAAAAATACCCTTTGTTATTGTGTAGACAATATTTTTTTACTGAAAACAAAGTACTTATTCACCTCACCCTCTGCGTGCGTTGGATGTGACACACCGTCTGGTGAGTGGGGTTATCCAGCCATCTAAATAATTGGGGCAATCTTCCGCATGGAAGAGTGCAAGTCTACATAATATAAAATAGTTCGCCCGCGTATAACTGCTACATTACTCCCTGCTTAGGCTTATAGCTGCTAAAAAAAGAAGATATGCTTTATTAATGGTAGCAGCTTGAAAGAATAAATTGAAACAAACATCTGATTCTTGTTTCCCTGACTCTGAAATGGTGGGCCCAATCACCAAACAAAATTTGTGGAAACATGAGAATGAGCAGGTGAAGGAGATTGCGCTCTGAACAACTTCAAATCTTCCACCTCCCGTGTCCGTTGCTCTATTGCCCTCTGCATGGCTTCAAATGTGAAGTCACGTGATAACTAAGTAGTGATAGAAAAAATCTTCACTACAGCGATAGTATTCACTACTGGAGTAGTTACAGCAATTTTCAGAATACCCGGCAGATTAACCAGACCCAATCCCTTCTTGGCCTTTTGGCTAAAATCAGAGTGTAGTATCTGTTCCGATGGATGCTACACTCTGTAAACCGGTACCGTCTTGTCTTTCGGGCCTTGATTGTGCTGTAAAGTGCTAGGAGGTCCACTCTCCCAGGTTTTACCTTCTCTTTGAGAAGGGGTTAGTTTATTCCCGACGGGTCTGCTCAGACATTTTTTGTAATCCTAGTGTGCTGGCTAACCACACCTGACCTTAAATAAAAAACACTTTGACCTTGTGTCTAACCTCCTTGAGCTATATAAATTGATCAGGCCCAATTTGGGAAAATTTTTACAGCCACGCAAAGATGAAGTATTATAAAAAGCTGGTGCAGGAGAACGACGATGATAATGTCGCAAAGGTGGACAACTTCGAAACTTTCACCTCTTAGTATGGCCTGCACTTGGATGGTAAACAATATGCAAATAATTTCCTTCATAGTTTCCTCAATAAGGCAGTCGTCTAGAGCATGCTCAGCCAGCTACCTCATAAAAAAAGGAGCTGGCTAGGCGTCCGATCCCCTAGCAGTTCATCATTCACCAGGAGGTGACGGTGGTTGAGTGGATATCGACACGGACTGAAGACCTGGGTGTTCCAAGTTCAAATCCAGTCGGTTCCACAGTACCACTTTCACTGGTGTCCGATCTCCGAGCAATTCATCATTCATCAATGTCTGAAATTGTCGCTCCGCCGATAATGAAGTACGTCTAAGAACCTAACTCATGACGGCTACAACGAAAATCCATCACAATCGAACGAGGCCGAGAATGCGCTCAATAAAATATTAAGCTGTTTAGCTTCAGACGTGATACTATATGCGGCCGGTGAAATTTGGGTAAGCAAACCTGAACGTCACTGGCAAAAGCTTAGGTTAAATCGCTTCTCATATATGCTAGGAGTAAATGTGATTCCACAAAGCAGCCACCGCCAACAACGTGTTTGAAAAAGATAAGTTTATTGAGAGAAAGAACTGGAAAGACACACAAAAGACACAAATTTCAGAAGGAAATTCTATTGCGAGGGAAAACTTGAGAAAAATTGGTATAATATTGGGTTTCAAACTTTCATTAGAAAGGTAATTTGTTTCTTTTTTAATATGAAAAGAATCCCGGTTGCTATCTTTAATCTAAACGCACAAGAAAGGCAGGTGTCAGGACAGACTTAGGGAAAAGAAATATGGCAGAAATAAGCACATGGTGGAATAAAAATAGAGAGATTACGGGAACATCACCGGTGAAAGCTGGCATCGAACCGTTGCTCATATCTGCTAGAAGTAAATGTAATTCCAATAAACAGCCGCCATTTTAATGTTATGACACCAGTAACATCCCCTACTAGAACTCTTCAATTAAGAAGAACTAAGAAAGTGTTCTACCCCCTTTCCAGCAGTTTAATAAAGCCTGCTCACCGAGGCGCATTGAAATCCTGTGTCATGTGTTCAACTTGTCCTTAATATTTCTTTAATATGTATTGAGATAACATAACAGCCACCAACGACATGTTTGAAAAAGATAAAGGAAATTGGCAAAATATTGTGTCTTTAGCTTCCATATTTGGCTCACCTGAAAAGAACCCATTTTGGCAGGATTTTGTAACTGCTAGAAATCCCGGCCACCATCGAAACGCACATAGTGAGATAAAAGAAATATGGCAGAAATAAACACCAGTCAAATAAAAATTAAGAGATTGCAGGAAATATATGGTTCTAAATTTAACAGATCCAAAATTATGGGGTTTTATTTTTATTTTATTAGCATTCGAATATTTTTCTCATTACTAAACCTCCTATTTTATAAATTTGTCACATGTCACATAATATGGATTCTTGTTCTGATTGGATAATTTATCAATCACTCCACGTGGAACGTATAACTGCAACACCTTCATCAAATCAGAGAGAGAGAGAGAGAGAGAGAAATAGAGAGAGGCATAGACAGGACAGATCTGATAAATAAGCTGACTGCCCATGTGCATGCCATAGCTGGTTAGTCTAATTTGTTTTTTGTTTTTTTAATTTAAACAAACTTTCATAATAATATATTAAGCTGTTAACACTAAAACGTCAAAACTTTACATATTATACATAAAAATACTGTTTTTTGGCTTAAGTTATAATCTGTAAAAAGGCTCAGTTAACTTTGGTTGTATTTCGCTTTCAACCAGTCGGAAAAGGAAAGTAATTTAGAGTGATTGGTTATGAAGGAAAAGCGATAAAGATTGGCTACTTTCATTTTGTAAAACACAGAAACATCTAAAATTGAGTCTCGAAAAAAAAATTATATTTCGCTTTTTTATTGTTTTAACTCAATATAAAAATGATTTAATTGATAAAAACGTCAGTGAAGGTTGAGGACATGCGTCATTTCATAATTAGAAACATTTCTTTTTATTTTGAACCATATAAGTAATCTTTACATTGGATCAGAAATAATGTTTACTTGCTTCTTAATTGATAATAGAAATTCCATCATTAGAAACATTACTTTATTTGATTTCAAACACTATAAACATTTTTTACATTGAACCAGAAATATGCAATAAATTGCACATTGAATGGATTTAGGTGCGAATCTCTGAATGTCGCACATTAACGTCCACTTGGCTGGAATGTGAAATGTGCATTCATATTCATGTATATAAACTAAATCCCCTAAAAATATCGACCCGCAACCCTAACCTGTATACATGAATAAGTTGTGGTTTTCTCATGTTGTACAGTTTTTAATCAACACATAAAATGATGACGTATAACATATAAAATGATGTATTAACACATAAAATGATGACGTATAACACAAAATGATGATGTATTAACACATAAAATCATGATGTATAACACATAAAATGATGATGTATTAACACATAAAATGATGACGTATAACACATAAAATGATGACGTATAACACATAAAATGATGATGTATTACGATTCTCATGTTTCAATGAGAATTTTTTTTATTCTGATACGTGCAATTATGAAAGTTTTTATCTTTTTTGTTTCTATTTTAGTTCAGTTAGATCTCATAAAGATGCAAATTTCTGAATATCGAAGAAAAGAATTTTCTGGTTGTAGTTTTTTGATTTTCTTGAATTCTATATTCAAGAAAATTCATAAAGATTGGCCACTTTGAGTTTTAAAAATACAGAAATGTGTAAAAATAAGTCTTGAAAAAAAAATCCGATTTCATATTTTCGGCTGTTCTAACCCCAACCCTAACCATTTTAACTCGATGTAAAAAATAATTCAATTGATAAAAGCACATAGAGATTGCATAATTAGAAAGATTAATTTATTTTCTGTCAAACCATATAAATAGTTTTTATTGAGCCAAGAAATACGAGAGGGACTGCAAGTTTAACAGATTAAGATATGAATTCCTCAATATCATAACGACTGATTGGCTACGTAATGTTCATTAGAGAGACCAAAGACACTTGAAGATGGTGTCGTAGGTTATTCAAACTCTCCAGTATGTAATTCAAGCTTTCTTTTTAAATTTTTTTTTATTTAAGTTAGTTCGAAGATAACATTTGATTTCGTTATGATTTAAATGAATATCAGACGGCTCTTTTTAGGATAGATGTTGTCTCATTTAGGGCTGCTATTTGTATTTCGCTATAACTTGGTCTTCCGGGGATTGTGTCAAAGTATTTTTAACGATTCTTTTTATTAGACCAGTTGTGCCTACTACAACTAGTATGATGTTCATTTTTCTCATGATGCATTGAGTTACTTTCAGGGTTAGGGTTAGGGTTAGGGTAAATAATGATGTGCAACAGATTTCACAAGAGGATACCTTCCTTGTTTTTTCAATTTTCATATCCTTTTATTTTTTCTGGATGCCAGATATTCACCTGCTCTTCAGAGATTCACACCGAGATATCTTTTTAGGATTCTAACCGTCCCTTTAAGTGTAATTGTTTGTATCTCTCTTGCACTTGGTCTACCTGGTATATTCACCAGGTAGATTTTAATTTTTTTCATCAGCCGGTGATTGAGATCTTCCAAAGATTCCAGTTTCTTTTCATCTCAAACATTAGACCTTCTTTCCAGTATGAATTTTGATATGGTCGTTCAAATTACTTTTATCAGAAAATGGCTTACCACATATTTCACATGAAAACGGCTTCTCTCCAGTGTGTATTCTTATATGATTTTTTAAGTGTGACTTCTTTGAAAAAGAAGTCCCACAAACTTCACATGAATACGGCTTCTCACCAGTGTGTGTTCGGATATGATCAATTAAATTACCTTTACGGGAAAATGCTGTTTCACATATTTCACAAAGAAACGGCTTCTCTCCAGTGTGTATTCTCACATGATTTTTCAAGTGTGACTTCCTTGAAAAAAAAGTCCCACACACTTCACATGAAAATGGCTTCTCACCAGTGTGTGTTCGGGTATGTTCAATTAAAATACCTTGCAGGGAAAATGACGTCCCACATATTTCACAAGTATATGGCTTTTCTCCAGTGTGTATTCTCATATGATTTGTCAAGTGTGTGTTCCTTGAAAAAGAAGTTCCACACACGTCACATGAATATGGTTTCTCACCAGTGTGTGTTCGGATATGTTGAATTAAACTACCTTTCATGGCAAATGATGCCTGACATATTTCACAACTATATGGCTTATCTCCAGTATGTATTGCCATATGATTTTTCAAATGCGACTTCGTTGTAAAAGAAGTCCCACACACTTCACATGAATATGGCTTCTCACCAGTGTGTGTTCGGGTATGTTCGGTTAAACTACCTTTCAGTGAAAATGACGTCTCACATATTTCACAAAAAAACGGCTTCTCTCCAGTGTGTATTCTCATATGATTTTTCAAGTTTGACTTCTTTGTAAAAGAATTCCCACACACTTCACATGAATATGGCTTCTCTCCAGTGTGTGTTCGAATATGATCAATTAAAGTACCTTTCATGGAAAATGACGTCTGACAGATTTCACAAGTATATGGTTTCTCTCCAGTGTGTACTGTCATATGATTTTTCAAATGCAACTTCGTTGTAAAAGAAGTCCCACACACTTCACAAGAATATGGTTTCTCTCCAGTGTGTATTCGCATATGTGTTTTCATATTAGCATTAATTGAAAATGTTAACATGCATATTTCACAGGAAAAAGGTTTCTCTCCAGTGTGTATTTTCATGTGCCTAGATAAATGAGATTTTTTTGAAAAGACCGAAGAACACACTTCACAAGAAAAAGGTTTCTCTCCAGTATGAGTTCGTATATGTCGTGTTAAATCTCCTTTTCTCGCAAAGGCTGATTCGCATGAGCCACAAGAAAAAGGCCTGTTTTCAGCAGGTGTATCCATCTGAATTATTTTAATAAGAACTTATGGAAAGGCTGATCACAACCGTAAAAAGAATTTCTTTCTGGTAAATGTCAAGTTAAGGAGGTCATCTATATTTTCGCCTCTGTTATCTGTGAATGAAGAAGAAATATTATTAAGCAAATCACAATTTATGAAACCTCAAACGTGCATTAAAATCAATTCATTTAAGGTAGACGTTTCATTAAAGGGTTGAGGACATGTGTTGCATGGAGAAAGGTAATATGAGACTATGCTGACTGTGTAAGTTTTAAAGATAAATTTAGATCTGATGACACCAGAGGAAGATTAAATCTGGACAGTATAGGGAGGTGTGTGCAGAACATGATACTTCATTGGTTTGGTAACTTTGGAAGAATAGATAATAGTGCTTAGGTTAATAAATGTAGTGCAGTTGATGTAACAGGATCAGTTGGCTGAGGAAAGCCAAAGAACACCTGGGAGGAAGTGATAGGGATTGATTTAAGAAAAATAAAGACCTAAAACTTGTATAAGCCGGCTAACACATGCCAGCATGTAAAACAGATATTAAACCGAAGATGATAATTATTTACAATTACAAAAACACTCTAAATAGGGATTTGAGCAGCAACAAGGATACGTGAAGTTGTAAGTAGTTTTCTTATCACGGTAGAGGGATCCCACCTTCTTTGCAGCAGCCTTGACATTATGAAGGATTTCATATATATTCACTCAAATCTAATTTTTGTTGCAGACATTAAAAACATTAAGCAAATTCTGAAAAGATTTAGAACAACAATACTATGTATCAGTACTAATAACATATGCTATATATATATATATATATATATATATATGCTATATATATATATATATGCTATATATATATATATATATATATATATATATATAGCATATATATACAGGGTGTCGATAAAGTCTTCTCAAAATCAAAATATTGTGAAGTTGATGAGATATCTTGACCAGATTTTTTGTGTTTTATTTAGTGTTCATTGAAGTTTTTATTGACAATAAGATTTTGTATTTCAAATATCTTGTTAATGGAAAGACAACTGCTAATTGATTTCCTATATAATGGCGACTCTCGAGAGAAGGCACAATATGTATCTTGGTTTATTGAGCAAAAGCGGATGTGCAGACTCAGTGCAACTACAGACTAAGTGTGGAAAAAATCCACCATCGCGCCATTCAATTTATGAATGGAACAAGAAATTTATAGACAAAGTCAGTGTTGGATAAAGAACATGATGGAAAGAAATCGAGTACCATCTTTAGTTGTTTCCTTTTATGGCATATCAACCCTTTTCAGGTTATTTAATGCCAAATCTAGTCATTTAGGTATAAGTTTTTATGCTTCATGTTTTTCATATCTTAAAATATTTATTCATTGTATTTTGCAGAGGAAAATTGTTGTTTTTGACTTTGTGCAACATGATTGAGTTTTGCAGCGGGAAACGAAAAAAACAATAACATCAATATTTGGTGCATTTTAGGTCAGGAAGCTGGTATCTTCACACAGCCTGATCTTGTAGCACCAGTGAGTACCGTCTTAGTGTACTCCATGCAACTAAACTTTTTAAATTGTACAGAGACCTTATTGACCCCCCTATCTCTCTCTCTATATATATAATTTAAAATATTATGAAATAATTATATAATAAAGGAGAGAAATATAAATGTATCAATGTTACTATAATGATGTCATTATGTAAAATTGGAAGTTGATAAGAGACAAATGTAGAGATTTTTGCGTTACAATCAATTTGGTTTAATCAATAATTACTTATCAATAATTACTTATCAATAATTACTTATCAATGCTAAAGAAAAATCACAGAATATATAATATGAATACACAGATGAAATTCTAAATATTCCATTGGGTGATTAAGAGAGCATTGCCATATACTGTTTCTATCTAATCCGTCCAATCTGTTTTTCCGTGTGCATCCAAGACATGGACTAAGAATTCCAACTGTCTGATTTTCATCGTGATCAACTCTGGGATTCCTGTCAGAGTTAAATTCTTTATCAAGAGAGTCAGACATTTTTTCCTTCATTATGGCAACCTTTGAATCGGATCAGAAGTTATTCTTTCAACAGTCAGCAGTTTAAAGACTTTGAACCTACCAGAAGAAACACCATGTTACAATCTCAAAGATTTACGGTGGAACAGGAAGTGCATTTTAACATGGGTTTTATTCATTCCTTTAATAAATCGCGATTGAATTAAGATTTTATGTGAATTGTAATCTTAATAACGTTGATTTCCTTTTTTTAGGCTTTCCAGCCCACTTTTTGAAATATTCCCACCTAGTACACATTTCACCCTTTTTTGGTTGACTCCTAATGGCTAACTCACATCTAAGTTAATCGCTTTTAAACAACTATAATTCTTAGTCATCCTTAATGGTGTAGACTTCAGTTGTAAGGATTATTGTTCCGCATTAACGTTTTTTCACATATTTTCAACAAATACATATGCTATCTTCAACTGAGCCATTTTTACTGCCTACAAGCTATCTTGCGTACCCATTTTTTTAAATTCAATTAATTCAATATTTTTCTAATACTACTTCTGCCTTATCTCAACACGTGATGCCTACCCATTCACGTTATATTTTTTGCCGCCTATTTGAAGTTAGAGCACCATATTTTTCAGATTTAGGTACATTTTGCCGTCCATGACATAGCAAAATCGTTAATACAGGGATGTTTCTTACACAGTGCATACCGCTTACTTCTTATGTGCCGCAATGTATTAATCACAAGCAATTACTCACAGCAGTACACATACACAAGCATATACTCATGCATGGGAGTAGATATCAGCATCATGTAACTGAAGAGATTTGTGCTCAATGCTCGCTAAATGGACTACAGATTGCACCCTCAGTGTGTAACCGTTCTTCAGTAGCCACATGTAGTCAAGTTGCATGATCCTTGGACATGCAACCACGCAAAGATTTCACACGGATCATTGCTTTTATTCCTCCCACCCCATCTTAGGTTCTGTTTCTCGCACCACTTTTACTCGATGGCGGACTTGTGTAGACGAAGATTCACAGATTCTAGCACTAACCTGTGATTATCTGGTAGAAAAGCTTCTGAACAGCTTATTATTATTATTATTAGCCCTGTATTTATTTATTGCTTCTGCGGTTGACCTAACGAACTTGAATTTTGAGATAAATAAACCTGCTCATTCTACTATGCATTTCAAAACTATATAGACAACATTATCATAGCTAGTGTAATTGAAGGGGTGTTTGTCCCTTCCTTACACTTATCGCATGAAATGAATTTAACAAATCACTGAGTAACAGGCAACAAAAAGGGGGTTTATTGAACGGAGGGTTACCTCTACCGTTTGGTATAGGTATTGATTTACTCCTCTCCAGGAGTTAGGCACAAGGCCAGTTTTTATCTTACTCCCACAAGATGTGACCCAAGGTCGGGTCGGGAAAGTGGGGTTTAAAAATTGCCTGGGCAGCCCCGTCGGCATTCCCCGGTAGGGGCGCCTCAGGCAGTAAGCAATAGACTTACTCCTCCCCAAAGAGGGGAGGCGAAGCCTGGGAGGGTGGACCTCCTAGAACTGCACAGGACAAACCCATAGACTGGCGTAAATCAAGCCCCAAAGGCCAAGACAATACCAGTCTATGGGGGGCAGTATCCATCGGAACAGATACTACACTTTGATCTCACTCTCTGCTACCTATACCAAGATTTGGTATAGGTAGCAGAGAGTTGGACGGTGTCCGGTTGAGGACGAGGAAAAATATAATGGTTCTCTGGGCTGCCCGTGGGTTTTCTTCAAGTGAAGATGGTAGTAGTCTTTGAGTGAGGCGACGGTAGCAGAAGAAAGAGCTTTTCCGGGTTCCTCGTCGGTGTTCTCGGCGATGCGTCCCAGCTCGTGACAAAGGGGACGTCTCTGCGAGGCTGATTGAGTGGATAAGAGGAGGATTTTTCGTTTACACCGGTTTTTATACTCAGAAGGGCAGATAACTCTGGTGTCGCTTTTCAGCGCCACCTGTCGGTGAATAAGCGACACTTAACGGCCAGCCGGTGCAGTTATGTGTGAAAGGAGGAGGTAACTGCTACACTAGCACCCCACCTGAGGAACATTTCAAAACATTTCAGCATTCTTTTTGAGCGTTTGCAGCGTTATCATGTTGGGATAGACCAAGTTGAATGTACTTTTTATGTCACAAGTCCTGTTTTCTTGGGACATGTAATAAACGTGCACAGTATTTCCCCCCCGCCCTTCTTGACAAAGTCAAAGCTCTCATCGATCTAAATCCTTCAACTTCACTACGTCATTTGCGACACTTTCTTGAACTATATCTGAACATTTCCATTTCCTGAAGCAATTAACTAGCGAAATATGGCATATATGCGGTTTGCAGAAAACTGCTGTAGGCACATTATCTACCAATCAGCGCTATCTCTTTGCCAGAAGATATTGACCTCCGTAAAATGGCCCTGTATCAGTCAGCTTTCGAGAATCTGAACATTTTACTTTTCCTACAACAGCACACTTCTGACACATGAGGAGTATACACGCCTTCTCGTAGTTGTTGGCAGGTGTTTGTTTGTCAGGATTGGTAGCAGCTCTCTAAACTTTTTCCAGGCACACTTGCAACGTGTAGCTGCTGCAAGTTCACAGCCTCCACCTGATGACAGCACATCTCCAAGATAACAAAAGTCTGTCACTACTTCCAGCTTGTTGTCACCAGTATCCATCTCCGTCAGTGGTTTGCCATCTATTGGTCTTGCCGTGCCGGTGCAACAAAAGCACATAAAGTGAGGATCTGCTTTGAGAGAGCCCTTTATGCCACTGCACCTTTTGTGGGCCCAACCTGAACAGCTAGTATATATATCTTTAGTTGATATGTCTAATATATACATCTACATTTGAAAAATTTGAAAAATTTGAAAAATATTTGATAAACCCCACAAATATTTATTAATTGATGTCTAATATGCACATAAATTTTTTTTTGATAAACCCCACAAATTTGTATAACTAAGATTGGAGAATATTTATTAATTGATGTCTAATATGCACAGAAAATTTTTTTTGATAAACCCCACAAATTTGTATAACTAAGATTGGAGAATATTTATTAATTGATGTCTAATATGCACAAAAATTTTTTTTGATAAACCCCACAAATTTGTATAACTAAGATTGGAGAATATTTATTAATTGATGTCTAATATGCACAGAAAATTTTTTTGATAAACCCCACAAATTTTTATAACTAAGATTGGAGAATATTTATTAATTTATGTCTAATATGCACAGAAAATCTTTTTTGATAAACCCCACAAATTTTTATAACTAAGATTGGAGAATATTTATTAATTGATGTCTAATATGCACAAAAATTTTTTTTTGATAAACCCCACAAATTTGTATAACTAAGATTGGAGAATATTTATTAATTGATGTCTAATATGCACAGAATTTTTTTTTTGATAAACCCCACAAATTTGTATAACTAAGATTGGAGAATATTTATTAATTGATGTCTAATATGCACAGAATTTTTTTTTTGATAAACCCCACAAATTTGTATAACTAAGATTGGAGAATATTTATTAATTGATGTCTAATATGCACAGAAAATTTTTTTTGATAAACCCCACAAATTTGTATAACTAAGATTGGAGAATATTTATTAATTGATGTCTAATATGCACAGAAAAACAAATTTTGATAAACCCCACAAATTTGTATAAATTGAAGAATATTTATTAATTGATGTCTAATATGCACAGAAAATTTTTTTTGATAAACCCCACAAATTTGTATAACTAAGATTGGAGAATATTTATTAATTGATGTCTAATATGCACAGAAATATTTTTTTTGATAAACCCCACAAATTTGTATAACTAAGATTGGAGAATATTTATCAATTGATGTCTAATATGCACAGAAATATTTTTTTTGATAAACCCCACAAATTTGTATAACTAAGATTGGAGAATATTTATTAATTGATGTCTAATATACACAGAAAATTTTTTTTGATAAACCCCACAAATTTGTATAACTAAGATTGGAGAATATTTATTAATTGATGTCTAATATACACAGAAAATTTTTTTTGATAAACCCCACAAATTTGTATAACTAAGATTGGAGAATATTTATTAATTGATGTCTAATATGCACAAAAATTTTTTTGATAAACCCCACAAATTTGTATAACTAAGATTGGAGAATATTTATTAATTGATGTCTAATATGCACAGAAAAATCTTTTTTGATAAACCCCACAAATTTGTATAACTAAGATTGGAGAATATTTATTAATTGATGTCTAAAATGCACAGAAAATTTTTTTTGATAAACCCCACAAATTTATATAACTAAGATTGGAGAATATTTATTAATTGATGTCTAATATGCACAGAAACATTTTTTTGATAAACCCCACAAATTTGTATAACTAAGATTGGAGAATATTTATTAATTGATGTCTAATATGCACAGAAAATTTTTTTTTGATAAACCCCACAAATTTGTATAACTAAGATTGGAGAATATTTATTAATTGATGTCTAATATGCACAGAAAATTTTTTTTGATAAACCCCACAAATTTGTATAACTAAGATTGGAGAATATTTATTAATTGATGTCTAATATGCATAGAAAATATTTTTTGATAAACCCCACAAATTTGTATAACTAAGATTGGAGAATATTTATTAATTGATGTCTAATATGCATAGAAAATATTTTTTGATAAACCCCACAAATTTGTATAACTAAGATTGGAGAATATTTATTAATTGATGTCTAATATGCACAGAAATTTTTTTTTGATAAACCCCACAAATTTGTATAACTAAGATTGGAGAATATTTATTGATTGATGTCCAATATGCACAGAAAATTTTTTTTGATAAACCCCACAAATTTGTATAACTAAGATTGGAGAATATTTATTAATTGATGTCTAATATGCACAGAAATTTTTTTTTGATAAACCCCACAAATTTGTATAACTAAGATTGGAGAATATTTATTAATTGATGTCTAATATGCACAGAATTTTTTTTTTTGATAAACCCCACAAATTTGTATAACTAAGATTGGAGAATATTTATTGATTGATGTCTAATATGCACAGAAAATTTTTTTTGATAAACCCTACAAATTTGTATAACTAAGATTGGAGAATATTTATTAATTGATGTCTAATATGCACAGAAATTTTTTTTTGATAAACCCCACAAATTTGTATAACTAAGATTGGAGAATATTTATTAATTGATGTCTAATATGCACAGAAATTTTTTTTTGATAAACCCCACAAATTTGTATAACTAAGATTGGAGAATATTTATTAATTGATGTCTAATATGCACAGAATTTTTTTTTTTTGATAAACCCCACAAATTTGTATAACTAAGATTGGAGAATATTTATTGATTGATGTCTAATATGCACAGAAAATTTTTTTTGATAAACCCTACAAATTTGTATAACTAAGATTGGAGAATATTTATTAATTGATGTCTAATATGCACAGAATTTTTTTTTTGATAAACCCCACAAATTTGTATAACTAAGATTGGAGAATATTTATTGATTGATGTCTAATATGCACAGAAAATTTTTTTTGATAAACCCCACAAATTTGTATAACTAAGATTGGAGAATATTTATTAATTGATGTCTAATATGCACAGAAATTTTTTTTTGATAAACCCCACAAATTTGTATAACTAAGATTGGAGAATATTTATTAATTGATGTCTAATATGCACAGAATTTTTTTTTTTGATAAACCCCACAAATTTGTATAACTAAGATTGGAGAATATTTATTGATTGATGTCTAATATGCACAGAAAATTTTTTTTGATAAACCCCACAAATTTGTATAACTAAGATTGGAGAATATTTATTAATTGATGTCTAATATGCACAGAAATTTTTTTTTGATAAACCCCACAAATTTGTATAACTAAGATTGGAGAATATTTATTAATTGATGTCTAATATGCACAGAATTTTTTTTTTTGATAAACCCCACAAATTTGTATAACTAAGATTGGAGAATATTTATTGATTGATGTCTAATATGCACAGAAAATTTTTTTTGATAAACCCTACAAATTTGTATAACTAAGATTGGAGAATATTTATTAATTGATGTCTAATATGCACAGAATTTTTTTTTTGATAAACCCCACAAATTTGTATAACTAAGATTGGAGAATATTTATTGATTGATGTCTAATATGCACAGAATTTTTTTTTGATAAACCCCACAAATTTGTATAACTAAGATTGGAGAATATTTATTAATTGATGTCTAATATGCACAGAAAAAATTAAATCCCAAATTGTTATTTTCCGATGGTGACATTTATTGGATGTTTTTCTACCAGTATTTTGTTTTATTTTCATTTTTTTGAACAGTTATCAGGGATCCTCGTGGAGGCCTTATAGGCGCCATCGTTTTTCGTTCTAACTGAACAGAGTCGACACGAGGTTTGTTTAAAAAAAAAAAAAGGGCATTCATAACGACAGCTAAAAGAACGAAAAAGGGGCGAAAACACACACAAATAGGCAACAAATAAATGTTACCAAAGGCAAGATAAGTTACTTTTCTATCTACCTGGATAAGTTTATCTGTTGCATATTATTTTAAAGCGGTTTTAGTTCGATTTAAATCTAGTATCGAGACATCACGTGATCAAATGGGTCGATTTTGTTTTTTCTTCAATTTAACGCTTTAAAATAAGTTAAAACACAAATAAACTTATCCAGGTTGGTAGAAGAGTAACTTATCTGTCCTTTGGTAACATTTATTTGTTGCCTATTTGTTTTTTCGCTCCTTTTTCGTTCTGTTAGCTGTCGTTATAAATGCCCCCCCCCCCCAAAAAAAAACAAACAAACTTTAAAATAAGTTAAAACACAAATAAACTTTTCCAGGTAGATAGAAGAGTAACTTATCTTGCCTTTGGTAACATTTATTTGTTGCATATTTGGGCACTTCTGCATTTCAATCGTCACTTGGACTTAATAATTGAAGAGTTCCATTCATTCCACCGAGTCAACATATGAAAAAAAACAATGTTGACGGTTGGTTGTCTGCCCCTGCCTTCAAAAGAGGAAAGCAAATTACGTCCAAGTGACGGTTGAAATGCAGAAGTGCCGAATATTTATTTTGTTTTCCCCCCTTTTTTGTATTGTTGACTTCAGTAAATAAGATTGTATCCAAAAATAAAAAAAATTAAAACGTATTAAAATCAATTTTGAAATTAAAATAAATTTTAAAATGGTCGGTAAAAAAGACCCCCCCCCCCCCTAAAAAAAGGTTACTCTTGTCAAAAAAGACAAAATAAAAATATTGGTTACACTTTTTCAAAAATGAAAAAAATAAAAAATCTTTTTAAAAAAGCCAATATTTTAATATTGACTTTTTTTTTAATAACGGAAATCTCTAGCCGATACTCTGTAAGCCTATAAAGAAAGAAAATTGGTCAAAGTGGGTGATCAGTTTACGTTTTATTCTGGTGCTTTGTTAGATTAGGACCCGCGGTAACTTTGACTCCGTCGTTAGGGTTAGGGTCAAAGTGGGGGTTAGGGTTAGTGATAGGGTTTAGGGTTAGGGTCATGGTCAAAGTTAGCGCGAATCCTAATGTAACAAAGTAGCTGAATTTATATAGGAAACTTCTAAAATCTAATATTTGAAAATAAAAATGTATCCCCCAAAAGCGGCATTGTCTAGCGATAGGATCGGTAATTGTACACAGAAAAGAAAAAAATCCCTAAAAAAGGGTCAAAACGTGAATAGTTAATACCAAAGAAGCGGCAAAATTAGTCTTTGCAAAATAAAAAATTAAAATTAAAACGGTTGATTAATTTTTTTTGCCATCGCTTCGCAAATCAGACAAAATTAGTCGACAACATTTTGCAGTCATTTGGGGAGTCAACCACTTCAACATAACCAATAAAAATTAAAACACAAAAACGTAAACTAAAATAAAAATTATTTTACAAAAAATTCAAATTAGCGGGGAGCTATGCAAAAAAATAAGTTTTCGAGTATCATACTTACTTAGAATTTCCGTTTGACATATTTTTCATTATTTTTTAAAAAATCTATTTTCTTTAAGAAAAGAAAAAAGAGAAACATTAATTAAAAAAAGAAAGGAAATCTATTTTTACATTGCAATATCTTTAAGACTTATCGTAATAATCGGTACATGAAATTCTTTTGTTAATATTTTCCTTTCAGATAAAAGAAGAAACGAACGAGAAATGGGAGATAACTCAGCGATTATAAATATTAAAAACACGGCTACTTGTCATTTTTGGTTAAGATCAAAGTGTAGTATCTGTTCCGATGGATACTGCACCCCATAGACTGGTATTGTCTTGGCCTTCGGGGCTTGATTTACGCCGGTCTATGGGTCTGTCCTGTGCAGTTCTAGGATGTCCACCCTCCCAGGCTTCGCCTCCCCTCTTTGGAGAGGAATAAGTTACTGCCTGAGGCGATCCTACCGGGGAATACCGACGGGGCTGCCCAGGCAATTTTTAAACCCACTTTCCCGACCCGACCTTGGGTCACATCTTACTTGTGGGAGTAAGATAAAAACTGGCCTTGTGCCTAACTTCTGGAGAGGAGTAAATCAATACTTGTCATAAATGGTTATCTAGAGGATTTCAGTACTTACAGTCAGTCCCGAGTATTGACGGAGAATCTCGATTAAGTACCGGAAACGGCCGAAGCAGTTCGTGATTTGAATGCCGCGAAAAAATGTAAAAAGGCAGACGACACTAAGCATGCGAAGGGTCAGGGTAGGGGTAGGGTTAAGGGAGCTCACGTTTTGTTTATTCGAAACAAATAATTTTTAAAAATCAAATAGACTTTTGTTTATCAAAAAGAAACAAGCAAAAGTCAAACACATGGACGGCGGCACCGAGGGGGGGGGGGGGGCTCACCCCCCCCCCCCACCCCCACACACGCACAATTTTAGACTTGTCCCCCCCCACTTTACAGTCATCAATAATGAAGTTATATATGCATGTGTTTAACCGCCCCCCCCCCCCACTTTTTAGGAGAGCCCCCCCCACTTTATAACTGTCCCGCCGGTCCTGAAACAACAGTGGATTAATTACCCCTGTCACTGTTTTAAAAATCAGACAAAATATTAAATAAAAAAAGTAACGAAATCTATTATCATTTAAATATCTTTAGTTTAAAATGTTTTCATTAATTCGGAAAAAATTCGATTTTGATATATATATATTTTTTAATGGAAATCGCTCCAGACAAGGCATGAAGCCACTCGATATAAGGAACTTACAAGAACGAAATATGATTATCACAAAGACAGGCGATACCTATTGGCCTTAGTCTTGAAAAGACCAAGGCTATAGGTAGGAGGAAAACAGTCAGCAGGGAGAGAGTTCCCCTAGCCTGCAGTTCCTGGAAAGAAGCTACTGGAATAGGAAGCTTTATTAAAATGAGGTATCAAAACAGCGAATTGGAGACCACTAGACTAACGAGTCAAATGAGCCGAAACAAAAGAAGCAGGGAATAGATCACACATTTCTGAAAAAAAACACATGCGATAATAGTATTTATAGAAAAGACGGAGACTAGCAACATCACGTCTGTGAGAGAGGGAGCGGGAGAGAGAGAGAGAGAGAGAGTATGTAGAGAAGAAGAAATCAAATTTCAGATACGTTTCTGCACCTAATTAAGAACCCTCAAATGAGACAGAGATGTATTAAAAGATTGAAAGTTTTGGAAACTATTTACATCTAAAGCGGTGCGACTAAAGTAAATGATGGTTAATAGGAATACCTTTTATTTTGGGCTGTGCTGAAAAGGAATCTTGAAAAAAAAGAGTACCATTTAAAAATTTTTTTTTTTAAGATATTTCACCCCAAACAACGTAGGTCGCCACTGTAGACGTAAGGGGCTACTGAGAATTATGGAGTAGGTTTAGGGTGTCATCCTAAGTTGGGAGCTGTGCAGCGAGATGTCTGTTTACATTAGTTTTAAACCTCTGCATGTCAGTAACGTCGGTGAAACAGGGGGCAGGGAGGGAGTTCCAGAGGCCGGCAGCACGAGGAAAAAAGCTGCTGGAGTAGAAGGCTCTCCAGCATCTGGGGACCTCCACAGTGAATGGATGGGACCTGGTTGATTGTCGGGTTGTTCTAGTGTATTTGCGTCGAGGGGCCACTAGAGCAGCTAGTTCATCGGAGCACGATCCATTGAAGTAAGTTTTATCCTGTCGCTGGCGAGTTGAAAAGTCAACAACATACGTGTTGCTAGTATGATCCCAAAACTCCAACTGGTTAAGTGAGAACCAACTTGAGGCGGCCAATCACTTATCGGTAAACTTGTCTATTTAAAATAAACGGAGATAGTAGATCCAAATATGTGACTGCTACACATCCAATGATTTTATGAAACAGCATTAATGTAATAATCAAATCTATATAATAATATGCTAAAGCAATTTCATGGTTGTTCGTACGTTATCACCCTGCACCGCTTTTTCAAAAGATGGGATCGCTCGATTGCGGAAGGTACAATAAGTAATAATTTAAATTTCATCAGATGGCATTGTTGTGTCAAACATGAAACTTTAACAAAAAATACACTTTCTTGGCCTTCGCGCCGCGGATCAAAGTCGTGCTTCCGAGACATCAAGATAGCGCTCACACGTTACAAACGATCACAGTGGCCCAAATCAACTCAAGCACGTCGATTAACCTGCAGTTCGGTGCCTGGAGCGGTAACGCTATGCTTCTGAGTCCTTCCTACTGGACTGACGGCACGGTTTGAATCTTTAACGTTTGGGCCTTAAGATACAGTCAAAAGTCGAAGCGTCGGTTAAGACTTGGCTTCGAAAGAAACTCTCCTAAAAGGGTACAGCCGTCACGGTTTTCCTTTCATCCTTTACTTACTGGCTGCCTGCGAACCACCTAAAAATTCTTCGGCACCTTCTGTCCTCGCTTCTCTGGGACAATAGGAAGCACTGGGTTTGCAGACAGGTCTGTATTTGTGTGAGGAAGGCTTGAGGGTAGTGATGCCCGATTTGACATGTCATAAACATGGCGAGAGACTGAGTCGAACTTTGGCAAAGGAATCTGCATGGAACCTTATGGTCAAGAGTGCTTTTCATGACCTCATTCTTCACTCTTGAGTCGAGGGTTGTCATAGGGCAAGAGGCGAATCGCAGTTCTTGAGATAGTACCGAGCTGTGCTCAAAAAGCTTTTTCAGTCTAGTAATCTTTCTCAATCTCCTAGAAAGGAACTCCACAGAGGTTTAGTGAGGGGGCAGCTGACGATCCACTCGTCGAGTGGTTCGGGTGGATAGAGTATTGATTTACTCCTCTCCAGGAGTTAGGCACAAGGCCAGTTTTTATCCTACTCCCACAAGTAAGATGTGACCCAAGGTCAGGTCGGGAAAGTGGGGTTTTAAAAGCCAGCGCCCGAGAGGTGAGCACTCTGGCCATTTAAAAATTGCCTGGGCAGCCCCGTCGGCATTCACCTCAGACAGTAAGCAATAAACTTACTCCTCCCCAAAGTTCTCTCTGACCTGGCGATTGGCTAGGAACGTGTTACCCTTCGATGCCATACAATACAGTTCTGGAACGGAAGAATAGCCCGAGTTGTGAAACGCTCGAAGATGAAACACCCATCACAATTTATTCCAATGCCCTGGATTCCAGCGGTTCTGGGTATATGTCAATGAGGTAACGGCTCATATCAGAGCGTATCTTATGTAATTGGCAATGTCTGGCCACTGTGGGAAAGGGAGAGACGAATGGTGTTTCTCGTGATCCTGGACGTAGTGCAAATGGTGATGTTTACAACAAATGCATAATATTACAGATGTTGCTCCTGAGAGTAACACAAGTGATTGAATCTTTTTCTAATCAGGATTTGATCATGTTCTTCAAGCACCAGCTTAAGGTCAAAATCATATGTGATGGAAAAAGATTACATTTCCCGGTATTTGAAAAAAGGTGGATACAATTAGTGAACTTGTGTATACAAACAGGAGTCACGTATGAGTACGTGTTCCCTGCCTGAGCATGCTACATGCAGTTCCTGGTCCTGTCGGACATCAGCCCTTCGAGTAAATTTAGTCTCTTAGCTAGTCGAGTAAATGGCAACAAGAAGGGGGCCACTGATTTCAATCTGACGCCAGGGTCAAGTGAACGAATCCACCCCTGGTAATAGAAATCTTCCGAGATTCCTACTCCCTACTTTTAATTTTGTCCTCGACCTACCCCAATTTGTATTTATCTTGGAAAGAACACCACCCATTTTCCCAAACTCTCTCACACATTTTTTCTTTTCCTTCCACTTTGATCCCACTTCCATTTAGAGATTACCCTGCTTGTTTTTGATTCTGAACAAACCAGAAAACAGTTGACGGTCTATTATTTTTAAACGGTGGGGGGGGGGGGATTTTACTAACTTTTTTTTTTGTATTTCTTTCTTTCACTTACCATTCTTGTAAATAAATGTATTTATGAAAAATAAAATTCCAAACAAATTTGGGGATATTTTAAGTAGGATGCCCCCAGAGTAAATGTGGTATTGTGGTGAATGAGATGATTATAGTTAAGAGTAGGAGAAACATTTTTATCATTTCTGACCAAGGATGACCAATGACCCCTATTTCCACACACTTTTGATGGCCTTGTGCCTAATCTGTTCCGAATTTAAATTTTTATATTTTGTGCAAATAAATAATTAAATTACTTATTTTGCTCATAATTTGCTTTTAAGAAACTTGTGGTTTCTTAAAAGGCGTTTGCTACCCAGCCACATGCTGGGTTTAAAGCAAGTTTCTTGTCTGGGATCACTTTCTCTGTCTCCCTATCGAGCCCCTTTTGGGCTATTTTCTCTTCTGTCCCTTTTGGGCTATTTTCTCTTCTATCCCTTTTGGGCTATTTTCTCTTCTGTCCATTTTGGGGCTATTTTCTCTTCTTTCCCTTTTGGGCTATTTTCTCTTCTATCCCTTTTGGGCTATTTTCTCTTATGTCTCTGTTGGGCTATTTTCTCTTCTGTCCCTGTTGGGCTATTTTCTCTTCTATCCATTTTGGGCTATTTTCTCTTCTACCCCTTTTGGTCAATCTTTTTGTAGCCCTTTTGTTTTACTTTTTCGATTCATTTCAGGTATCTCATATCGAGGCTCAGGCTAAGCAGCTGGCAGGCTTTGGGGAGACTGACGCACCCGTCAAACAATGATAGTCTCCGAAATTCTGAATCGGCGGTTTTGAGCAGGAGGGGTGGGGTGGGGGGTGTACGTTCAGAGGAGAGGCTTAGTATGGTAGGCTTCTTCTGGCAGGCTGTTTTATGGAGCAGAAACGGCTCTCTTTGTTCTGTTGCGATGAAAACGACGTGCCATGGTGCTGGTGATGCTATAGTCCAGAATCAGATTTATCTATTTATCTACTTCCCACAGAGTAGAATGTGACACAAGGTCGGAAAGTGGGAATTGCGCACTCTAGAGGAAGAGTACTAACCCCCTTTTAAACCTAACCCAAACCCCCTTTTAAACCTAAACCTAACCCCCTTTTAAATCTAAACCTAACCCCCTTTTAACCTAAACCTAATCCCCTTTTAAACCTAACCCTAACCCCCTTTTAAACCTAACCCCCTTTTAAATCTAACTCTAACCCATTTTTAAACCTAACCCTAACCCCCTTTTAACCTAACCCAAACCCATTTTTAAACCTAGCTCTAACCCCTTTTAACCTAACCCTAACCCCCTTTTAAAATTAACCCGAACCCCCTTTTAACCTAAACCTAACCCCCTTTTAAACCTAACCCCCTTTTAAACCTAAACCTAACCCCCTTTTAAATCTAACTCTAACCTATTTTTAAACCTAACCCTAACCCCTTTTTAAACCTAACCCTAACCCCCTTTTAACCTAACCCTAACCCCCTTTTAAACCTAACCCTAACCCCCTTTTAACCTAAACCTAACCCCCTTTTAACCTAAACCTAACCCCCTTTTAAACCTAACCCTAACCCCCTTTTAACCTAAACCTAACCCCCTTTTAAACCTAACCCTAACCCCCTTTTAACCTAAACCTAACCCCCTTTTAAACCTCTTTGCAGACATGACGACTCTTTGCACCTAGCAGCTGTGTTCACAGAATTCATTACAATCTGTTAATTAAGTTAGGCGTTAATCCTGTTCATATAAGTATATAAACATATGCGCATGCCTAATATATGCCTAACCCAAGTTCTGGTCTCCAGATAAACTTCGGTCTCATCTGGCGGCTGGAACAGGCCAGAAATTATCGCACAAAGGTGGAGAAGGGAGGACAAGGCTGGCTTCTGGTGCAGGCATTTTGCCTAACCCAGGCTCTTGCTTCCAGAAGTGGCTGTGGTCCTCTCTAGCGACTGGAGTAGGCCAGAAAGGAAGGCACAGGGATGTTATTCTAAACGGCACTCGCAATTGTTTTGGCACTGCTGTTCTTGGCAGCGCACATAGCCCAGCTGGGAGAGGTGATCTAGCTTGCTTTGTACTAGCTGGGAGAAAGTAGCTTTAACTGTCAGCCCGCCTGGTTCCACGAGGACAGCTCTCCTGGATCCAGGACATAAACCAGCTAGGTTGTTGGACCCCTGAGCAAGAGGGGGCCCACCGATCTAGATAAGATGCCAAGGTTAAAGGTTGGCCCCTACGACAGGGAAGCTGCTTAACTTTTAATCTTAGATCTGCAGTAAAGAAAGAAGCAGTGGTAGCAGTTCTGATAAAGAAGATCCAGTGCCAGTTCTTGTGACCAGAACAAAAACGAGGGTTGCTACACGGAAAACTAAGAAAGGAGCAGTTGGGGTCGCCAGCAAACAGGGAGGTGGAATTAACCTACCATCACCATCAGGGTCTCCAGCAGACTAATTTTCCTCCCTTTTACATCAGAGACAGCAGTGGCAGTTTAAATAGCATGATCACACCCGGACAAGCAACTACTGCCTTATTCCTGGACCCAACGACACAAGACAAGGTGACCCCAGTCTTAATTGGTACTAGAAAAATATAGACAACTTTTTTCCTCCACATACAAAGACCTCACTAATGGGAATGTGATTAAAGCTGCTCCGGGGTTTGTTGGGAAACTATCCAGGAGGATTGTGTCTCTGATAACCGCTAATACAAAAATCATTGGATTCCTGGCTGTTACGAAATTCAAACTCAATAGTGTTGGATTATGACGGGCCCTGTATTTTAAACGGGTAGATTAGCTAGTATGAATTGTGAAAGAAATAGCATTAAAAAAAGAAAGATAGGTGCATTGTGAATTTGGGACAAACAACCATGATTCATTAGTGAATCATTTTGTAAAGTCATAACAAATTTGAGGTATGGGAAATGCTCAGATCAAGAGGTCAGAAAGACATGAGTGACGGAAATATTTTGCACGTTGGGTCCACGTGAACGGATGACGTCACTCCTCCCTTTGGTGTGAGAAATTAGTTTTTCGATCAGTCTGCGATGGGAGCCCGAGGCGACAACGTCGCGTCGAGAAAACGGGCGAATTTGTCTCAGAGATGTAGACGAAAATAATTTAAGATGGCGTCCCTAAAAATGAGACAGAAATCTACATCTCGCCTCATCTAGAAGATAGAAATTAACTATAGAAAAGAAGAAGCAGAAACACATTAACCGACCATTCTCTCCCGTTCGAGTAAAAGAAGAACCAGACCAATAAATCGTTCACGACCCTCTGAAATTATCGTCGAAGTCCTTTCTTTCCCCTGGGGAGAACTTTCAGTTTCAGGTGACCGATGCTCCATGCCAACCAACAGAAGGCCACTAGACGAAGGAAGATATACCCACGACAGGTATAATTAATTAACTCGTATCGTAACAATAGGTTCTCATTATTTTTTTAATATGGCCACATTAAAAAAAATATTTTTCTTTTACTGTACCGTCCTCTGATACTATGGTAATTAAAGCATTTTATAGCTCAATTTTTTAGCTCAATTTTTTAGCTCAATTTTTTAGCTCAATTTTATAGCTCAATTTTATAGCTCAATTTTTTAGCTCAATTTTTTAGCTCAATTTTATAGCTCAATTTTATAGCTCAATTTTATAGCTCAATTTTTTAGCTCAATTTTTTAGCTCAATTTTTTAGCTCAATTTTTCCTTCGTTTTCTTTTCTTTATGGCACCAGTCACATAAGTAACATTTCCGGTTGATTTTTTCGTAAAAGATTTTCTTGTTCGTGTGGAGTAATTAATACATTATCCAATCATTTATAAAATAAGTTTATTAAGAAGAAAAATATTTGAATGCTAATAAATTTAAAATAAAACCCCATAATTTTGGGTCTATTAAATTTAGAACCACATATTTCCTAATGAGGATGTGTAAGGTGATGATGAGTGGGATGAAAGGGTTATCCTTTCATCTTCTCGTAAAGAAACGGAACAATGAAAAGTATTTCTGTAACTATAACAAAAAGGGGTTTATTAACTCAAGGTTACCTATACCGTTTGGTAGAAGAGAGTGTTAGTCCGAGGAAGAGGAAGAATATAAGAGTTCTTAGGACCGCCCGTGGATTTCTTCAGGTGAAGATGGTAGTAGTCGTCAAGTGGCGACGGCGGCAGCAGAGAGAGAGCGTTTCCTCGTTCCTCGCTGGTGCTCTCTGCGATGTGTCCAAGCTGGTGCCAGGAGGCTGTCTGATCTTTTTCTTCGAATCCTAAGGGGACATAAGTAGTCCCTTAGGGAACTAACGATATTACTGCGCCCTGTGATTTGATTGGACAAGCCAGCTCACAGGGACAGTGATTACGCATTCAAAAGTAGTCTCTATTGGCCCATTCAAGAAGGATGTTCCTGCATAATTTTGGGTCTGTTAAATTTAGAACCATATATTTCCTGCAATCTCTTAATTTTTATTTGACATGTGTTTATTTCTGCCATATTTCTTTCATCTCACTATGTGCGTTTCGATGGTGGCCGGGATTTCTAGCAGTTACAAAATCCTGCCAAAATGGGTTCTTTTCAGGCGAGCCAAATATGGAAACTAAAGACACAATATTTTGCCAATTTCCCTTATCTTTTTCAAACATGTCGTTGGTGGCTGTTATGTTATCTCAATACATATTAAAGACATATTAAGGACAAGTCGAACACATGACACAGGATTTCAATGTGCCTCGGTGAGCCGGCTATATTAAACTGCTGGAAAGAGGGTAGAACACTTTCTTAGTTCTTCTTAATTACAGAGTTCTAGTAGGGGATGTTGCTGGTGTCATAACATTAAAATGGCGGTTGTTTATTGGAATTACATTTACTTTTAGCAGATATGAGCAACGGTTCAATGCAAGCTTTCACCGGTGATGTCCGGGTTTAGTTTGTCTAAATCTAGTATTGCGTCCGAAGCTAAATAGCTTAATAATTTTTTTAGAACATTCCCGGCTTCCTTAACTTCAATTTTGAAGGATCTAATTACTAATACTCAGCAGGCCCCTCTTATTAAATCATAGAGAGTAAGGTTCTTAGACATACTTTGTTATCAGCGGAGAGCCGATTTTAAACATTGGTGAATGCTAGCTCCTCTGTCATATGGGGGAGCTTGCTGAGGATAGCGCCCTATTGAGGTATTATTCATATCTCTTTTACTTTCCAGTGTGGAGGCCATAATGCTAAGGAGGCCTATGATTGAAATGGGAACTGTAGAGCAGACAAGATTATTGGATTCACAGGGAGAACCCCTCCCCCAATGGCGAATACTAATGCTGTAGCAAGGATTTCTTCTTTTGTCACTAAGTCGGCCCCTGAAGCGATAGAGTAACTTACCAGGGAGGTGAAAGTTTTGAAACACAATATTATACCAATTTTTCTCAAGTTCTCCCTCCCAACAGAATTTCCTTCTGAAATCTGTGTCTCTTGTGTGTCTTTCCAGTTCTCTCTCTCAATAAACTTATCTTTTTCAAACACGTTGTTGGCGGTGGCTGCTTTGTGGAATCACATTGACTTCTAGCATATATGAGAAGCGATTTAACCTAAGCTTTTGCCAGTGACGTTCAGGTTTGCTTACCCAAATTTCACCGGCCGCATATAGTATCACGTCTGAAGCTAAACAGCTTAATATTTTATTGAGCGCATTCTCGGCCTCGTTCGATTGTGATGGATTTTCGTTGTAGCCGTCATGAGTTAGGTTCTTAGACGTACTTCATTACCGGCGGAGCGACAATTTCAGACATTGGTGAATGATGAATTGCTCAGAGATCGGACGCCAGTGAAAGTGGTACTGTGGAACCGACTGGATTCGAACTTGGAACACCCAGGTCTTCAGTCCGTGTCGTTATCCACTTAACCACCGTCACCTCCCGGTGAATGATGAACTGCTAGGGGATTGGACGGCTAGTCAGCTCCTTCGTTTTATGAGGTAGCTGGCTGAGCATGCTCTAGCCGACTATTGAGAAAATCATTTCCATATTGTTTACCATCCAAGTGCAGGCCATACTAAGAGGTGAAAGTTTTGAAGTTGTCCAGAGTGTAATCACCTTTGCGCCATCATCATCATCGTCGTTCTCCTGCACCAGCTTTTTCATAATACTGGTTCGCTTCATCTTTGCATGGCTGTAAAAATTTTCCCAAATTGGGCCTGGTCAATTTATTTACCTCCAGGAGGTCAGACACAAGGTCAGCACACTAGGATTAGCACGCTCTGGCCTACAAAAAATGTCTGAGCAGACCCGTCGGCATTCACCGGTAGGGGCGCCTCAGGCGAATAGCAATACTAACCCCTTCTCAAAGAGAGGGTAAAACCTGGGAGGGTGGACCTCCTAGAACTTTTCAACACAATACCTCAGACAAGCGGAATCAAGGCCCGAAAGACAAGACGGTACCGGTCTACAGAATGTAGCATCCATCGGAACAGATACTACATTCTGATCTTAGCCAAAAGGCCTGGAAGGGTGGATCTCCTAGAACTTTACAACACAATACCTCAAACCAGCGGAATCAAGACCCGTATTGAACAAGTGGTTTGAAATAGTGAAAATAAATGTATTTTGAACTTATCGACAAAAAGAAGAAAAGTAAAATTTAAAATAGAATATTCATTAGGCAAAAATTACTTTTTACAACTGCAAATTTGTCAATTAGTTTTTTTAAGTAAACCTTCTTGAGCAAATCACTTTCAATGCCGAGAAGTGACAGTACAGGAAGCCACTGTTGACCAATCATCGATCGTTTTACATCTTTAATTCTTTTCAATTGTGAAAATGAGCGTTCAACTGAACAATTGGTTGCCATCAGACATAAGTAGATCCGCAGAGCTAGTTCAGTATTTCGAAATGCTTGATTGACACCAGAAATGTTCAGCATTTGAAACATTTTCTCAGCACTTGATCCTTCATCATTGTGTCTCTGTTCTTTACACCAGCACATTAATTGTCGAAATTCTGCTGGAAAATCAGAACAACAGTCATTTGAATACACAGTAACCACTCCTTTAACAGCAACATCAGAAGAAAAAATATAATATAGAAGACTACACTAAGCATGCAGAAGGTTAGGGTTAAGGTTAGGGTTAAAAAAAATTAGCCCTCCCTCCCTCCAAAAAAAAATAAATTGAAAAACTTTCTAAAAAAAAGAAAAGAAAAGATGTCTTTCAAATCGTAAACGGCTTCGGCCATTTCCGAGACTGACTCGGGATTCTCCGTCAAAATACTGAAATCCTCTGGATACCCATTCATTACAAGTACCTACTTAATTTAAGTGAAAAATTTTGGTGTAAAAATTAAACAAACAAAACAAACAAAACAAATAAACAACTATTTTACAATTTAGAGTATTTAGGGGATCAGTTTGATAACATAGTTCCGCACCAGATAGCGTTTTAACTACGTATAACCATTTTTTTTGGAGGGGGGTGTATTGAAGTAATTTGCTTCAGAAAGTTGCTGCCAAATTTTATCGACTAGTCTTGTCTATTTTTCAAAACCGTGACAGGGCTAGTTAATCCACTGTATTAATTTGTTGTCTTACTTTTGCGAATTTCTTTTCGGTTTTATTATTTGTTTCTTACAAAACAAAACATACTCTCTTAACTTAACCCTACCCTTAACTTGACCCTTCGCATGCTTAATGTCGTCTGCCTTTTTACATTTATTTGCGGCATTCAAATCGCGAACCGTTTCGGCCATTTCCGGGAATGAATCGAGATTCTCCGTCAATACTCGGGACTGACTCTGTAAGAACAGAAATCCTCTGAAATTCATGACAAGTAGCCGTGTTTTTATAATCGCTGAGTTATCTCCCATTTCTCGTTCGTTTCTTTGATCTGAAAGGAAAATATTAACAAAAGAATTTCATTTACCGATTATTACGATAAGTCTTACAGATATTGAAATGTAAAAATAGATTTCCTTTCTTTTTTTATTCAATGTTCCTATTTTTTTTAAGAAAATAGATGAAAAAAATGGTATTGTTGAAGATCGACCGACTCTAAGCTAAGTTGGTTCCAACCGGAAACGGTGTCCGTTTGAAATTGTTTACGATATTAAAAACTCCTGTTTTGGCTAATCGAATATTTATTTACTCCTCGCCAGGAGTTAGGCACAAGGCCAGTTTTATCTTACTCCCACAAGTAAGATGTGACCCAAGATCGGGTCGAGAAAGTGGGGTTTGAAAAGCCAACGCACGAGAGGTGAGCACTCTGGCCATTTAAAAATTGCCTGTGCAGCCCCGTCGGTATTCCCCGGTAGGGGCGCCTCAGACAGTAAGCAATAAACTTACTCCTCCCCAAAGGGGAGAGGCAAAGCCTGGGAGGGTGGACCTTCTAGAACTGCACAGGACAGGCGTGCAGTATCCATCGGAACAGATACTACACTTTGATCTTAGCCAAAAATAGGTGTTATGTTTTCTCAGAAAATATAATGAAAGTTTAGTACTAAATTTTATTTTAAATAATTTATTTGACAAAAAAAAATAATCACAGATTAGTTTTTTACACAGTTTGATTTTCTTTCGGAAAATAAAATGCAATTTTTTTTTGCTAATGAACGTCTTGTACAATACTATTCATTATTATATAGAGAAAATACAGAGAAAATAAAACTACAGAATACCGGAAGTTGTTATCTACGAAGTTTATTATCGGGTACGGATCGCGACCTGACACCGTAGCAGCGCTCGTTCTTCAACATTGCCAAAAAAAGGCATATGAAAAATATGTCAAACGGAAATTCTAAGTAAGTAGAATACTCGAAAAATTATTTTTTTGAAGCTCCGCGCAAATTTGAATTTTTTTGTAAAATAATTTTTATTTAATTTTTTTGATTTTGTAAACACTAATTTTGCCGCTTCTTCGGTATTAACTGCTTACCCACCACATTTTACCATTTTTTTTTACGGACTTTTTTCTTTTCTGTGTACAATTACCGATCCTGTCGCTAGACAATGCCGCTTTTGGGGGATACATTTTTTTTTAAATATTAGATTTTAGAAGTTTCCTATATAAATTAGGATCCGCGCTAACTTTGACCCTAACCCGAACTCTCCATGTCCCTAACACTATTGCTAACCTTAACCGTGACCCTAACGACGGGGTCAAAGTTAGCGGGGGTCCTAATGCACCTAAATGAAACGTAAACTAATCACCCACTTTATGACCATTGACCATCACGAATTTGACGAATTTTTTTATTTCTTTGTAGATTTACAGTGTCGCTAGAAATTTCCGTTATTTAAAAAAAAAAATTCTGCCAATATTAAAATATTGGCATAAATTTTTATTTTTTAATTAAAAAAAAAAAGTGTAACCAATATTTTTATTTTGCCTTTTTGACAAGAGTAACAATTTTGGTGCAACTTCGGAAAAGCCTCAACCAGGTAAAAAAAAAAATTTTAAATAAAAAAAAATAAAAAAACATACTGGTATCATGTATGTGACCGTTACAGAACAAAGATATTGTACACCAAGAATTACGTAAATTGATCGAGTAGTTTTTTTTAAATACCAGATAATCAAATTTTGTCATTTTTTTCATGATCGCTTGTCACGCCGCCATCTTAAAAAAACAAGGGACGTAAGTCAGCCCAGCTTGTGACAAGCGAGTGTGGAAAAAAATAAATGACAAAATTTGATTTTCTGTGATGAAAATAAAAACTACTTGATTAATTTATGTAATTTTTGGTGTATGATATCTTTGTTTTGCCCAGGTCACATATATAATACAGGTATCTATTTATTATTTGTTTCTTAAAAAAACAAAAAACAACACATCCTCCAATACACTTCACAGATAAATAAATGTATTTCAGATCATCACTGAATTATTTGTCCTAAACTCATTTTGGTGCCTAGAAAAGAAAAAAAAGAAAATTATAGTACTACTCCAAAAATTTAACATCGGAATGAATTTTAAATTCCGTGATATCAAATATTTATATTCTTTATGTCAGAATCTAATCTTTCTGGGAAAGTAACAAGTTGGGATTTTTTTTTCTGAATATAATTTATTTACACACATTTACGAGATTGGTTAATTTAAAAAACAAATAACCTTAAAATGGTTTTCAATTTAATTAGATTCTTTTCTTATGTTTTTTGTTTTTCAAATTTGTTACAATAAAAAAAGCATTTAAGTTTAAAATTCTTACTTGATGCAGGAGCTCCATGTTCTCTAAGCCAATCTACCCACTGAATGTATGTGCTCCTCAACATAAATACACCTGATCAACCTAACAAGCAGCAAAATTCCACCCCTTCACTGTATAGATCCCAATATGTCGGAAGGCTTTCTACTCTGAAAACTTCTTTCCTCGACTAATATGTCTTTGAAATTCCCTGACTTTGAAATTCCCTGACTGTACCAACATGCAGAAATTTAAATGTAATGTGAACAAACATCTCGCTACACAACTCCCCACTTAGAATGCTCCTGTTGGTATGGCCCCTAATTCACAGTAGCCCCTTGCGTCTTAGTAGCAGTGTGAATTGTTTAAGTAAAAAAAGAAATTTAAAAAAACAATTTGGGATTTAATTTTTTTCCAGATTTTGATTTAGTTATACAGATTTGGGGGGTGGTTAATTGCAATAGTTGGGGGTCATTGATATGGAAAAAGTTATCCAAACGAGACGGTTACATTGGTTCTGTCATGTGTGAAGAATGTCATTAGAAGATCAAAGGAAATAAGTTTAACAAAAATAGGTGTTTGAGTTGTTTTATCATGGAATACATTTTTCCTTGAAGCAGGAACTCCGTGTTCCATAAGCCAATCTACCTGCATAATTTTTCATGTTTAAGTGATTTGGGGTCAGCTGAATAATACTTCCCAAATAACAACCCCCAAATCGATTTTGCGTATTAATGGATATAACAAAGGGGACAATTATGAATGAATTATTAAATTATTTTAAGAATAAACTGATAAATTCAGAAATAATGGTAAAAAATGGAATTCACAGCCACATTTTTGTAGTCTATCTCTTCTCATTTTTAAGTCCTTTTTTTCCTTTGTGGGGTTAGACTTCTTCATTCATTATCTCCACAATTTTCTATCACTCGCATCTTCATTCGTCCATCCAACTGTCCTATGGATTCAGCCCCAACTGTTTCCAATTATTTCAAGGTCTACCCACCTTTTGTGGAACACCTATTTCCGTTAAAACTAATTTCACTCGATCTTCTAATGACATACTTTGCACATGTAACCTTCTCCTTTTTCCACGTCAATGACCCCCAACTCTTCCATTGCTGAATTTGTTCATGCAATCATAGATCTGTTAGTTCATTTCACACAGGTTATGGAATTGGAATCCTTAGTCCACGTCTTGGATGCACACAGAAAAACAGATTGGATAGAAACAGTATACGGCAATGCTCCCAATGGAATATTTAGAATTTCATCTGTGTATTCATATTATATATTCTGTGATTTTTCTTTAACATTCATAAGTAATTATTGATAAGTAATTATTGATTGAACCAAATTGATTGTAACGCAAAAATCTCTACATTTGTCTCAACTTCCAATTTTACATAATCGTGAAATGCAAAGAAGAAATTAGAGACTATTTGGTGTCGCTGTTTGTTAAAAATATACATTCTATTGATTTTCAATTTCTTCTTAAGTCCCCTTAAGCCTAAACCTTAGATTTGAGACATTTTCTAGAATAAAAATCATGTAATGGATCTTGATCAAAATTGGAATAATGATTCTAAACATCCATCCATCTGACAACGTAAGGATGAGCCTTATATCTCCATCTTGCTTGAAGTATTACCAAACTTATACCATGAAAACATTATCTTATCAGGCTGAAATTTCGTATTGTAGTTACTGTTATCAAACCGCATCAAATTCAGAAAAATCGGAAGTGGAAATTTGATAATAATTTTTATAGTGACTAAACCAGATTACCTTCTTTGAGGAGCTGGATTTTTCCCACATCTTGTATAGTACTTAGCTCTCATGTGGAGGCAAGTGCATAGGAACTTACTTTAAAATAATACTGAAAATGTGTTGAATTTTTCAGCAGGTTATTTTAAGGTTAAGTAGGGTAAATAACGATTTATTTTGTAGGAGCAGCTCTTTTTTTTGAGTAGGAGCATGGAGGAGAGCCACCTCAAATTTGAAAGGGTCGATCAGGACCACTGAAAACTAGTTGGATTGGTGAAGCCCTGATTATATTCTTATTTTAAAAGTGATGAAAAAGTGTTCTTTCTGGGAATTGTGCCTGTACTATTTAGGAGCGATAAACGCATACCAAAAACCTAGACAACCTGCATCATCTCTTTACTGGCATTTCCCCTTCAGATATGAGACGAGAAGTTACCAGCCGAGTAGAGATCACAAAAGTCATCAGTGATGAACACCATCTCCTTCATGGACGTAAACAAACGGCCTAATGACCAAAGTCAAGGAAAAGCATTGAGTATCCTTGCCAAATCTGAGCTGGTGCATCTACCACTAGCCTCTCTCTATTAGACAAGGTCCAAAAAAAAATCTCCAATTTAATAGGGTACGCACTGTCTCCAAAGCTCCAACCCCTGTCACATCGCCGCAATGTTACAATGTGCTTGTTTTACTTTAATGGAATGTGTTCTGACGAACTCGTGGCAGTTGTGACCCCTCGATGTAAATACCCCTGACTATATCAACAAGCAGCAAAATCCCATCCCATCACTGTAGAAATTCCCAGATGCTGGAAAGCTTCTATTCCCTCGGACTTCTAGACTTTGGAATTCACTCCCTGTTTCCGGCTTCCCTGACTGTACTAACATACAGAAATTTAAATGTAATGTGAACAGACATCTTGCTGCTCAACTCCCTATTTAGAGTGTTTTTGTAATTATAAATAATCATCATCTTCGGTTTCATGTCTGTTTTACATGCTGGCATGTGTTGGACGACTTTTTTTTTCTTTTTTTTTAACATAGTTCACCCCAAACAAGGCAGGACGCCACTGTAGACGTAAAGGGCTACTGAGAAAAAAGAAGAGAGGAGAAGGTAGGGGGCAGTCAACCTAGATTGGGATCTGTGCAGCGAGATGTCTGTTTACATTAGTTTTAAACTTCTGCATGTCTGTACTGTCAGGGAAACAGGTGACAGGAAGGGAGTTCCAGAGGGAGGCAACACGAGGAAAGAAGCTATTTGAGTAGAAGGCTCTCTGACATCTGGGGACCTCCACAGTGAATGAATGAGATTTAGTTGATTGTCGAGTTAGTCTAGTGAATTTACGTCGAAGGGGCACAAGAGTAGCCAATTCATCGGAGCATAATCCATTGAAGTATTTGTAAAGCAAGCACAAGGATGCTACATTGCGGCGATCGGACAGGGGCTGAAGCTTGGTTGACAGTGAGGGACCTATTAGGTTGGCGATTCTTTTTTGGACCTTGTCAAGGAGGGAGAGACTAGTAGATGATGCACCAGCCCAGATGGGACAACAATACTCCATGCATGGGCGGATGGTGGCTTTGTAGAGATACAGGATAATGTCAGGTGAGAGGAGTTTACTAGCATGGTAAAGGGAGCCAACCTTCTTTGCAGCAGCCTTGGCAATGTCTTCGATGTATTTGTTCCAATTCATGTTACCTGTGAAGGTTAGGCCGAGGAGTTTGAATGTTGAACTTTCAGGTAGGGTGTTATTAGCCATGACAATCGGTGGTTGGAGAGGTTCTTTGTAGTTATTGAAGGAAAGGAGCTTTGTCTTAGTGGCATTAAAAGTTACCAACCATTTGTGACCCCAATCCACTACAGTCTGGAGGTCATTTTCTAAGGATTCAGCCAATGCCTCGGATATGATTGTGTCGGTTTTGCCAACATGGCGAGAGTAAAGCATGGTGTCGTCAGCAAATAAACCAATCTCAGACACTGTGTCATCAGGGAGATCGTTTATATATATCAGGAACAACAGAGGTCCAAGGATAGATCCCTGGGGTACACCAGCATTTATGTCATGTTGCTTAGATGAACGGCCATCAAGGACAACCTGGATTTTTCTTTTGTCTAGCAAGGAATGTATTATATTAAGTAATTGCCCAGTAATATCGTATGAGCGTATTTTCAGGAGAAGCCCTTTATGCCATACCTTGTCAAAGGCCTTGGATATATCAAGCGCCACTGCCCTAGCTTCTCCTGCCTTGTCAAGTGTATGATACATGCGTTCAGAGATGACCGTTAGGATGTCCGCAGTAGATCGTGCTTTTCTAAATCCATACTGGCGGTCAGATAGAAGTTTAGTATTATCTAAGTGCCTTACTATCGCTAGATTGATTAAGGATTCGAAGATTTTAGCAAAGATCGGCAGCAGACTGATTGGGCGATAGTTTTGAGGATCGGTTCTATTCCCAGAACTCTTGTAGACTAGTACCACAGAGGCAATTTTCCAGCTATCAGGGAAGCAAGATTCAGCTAGGCATTTATTGAAGAGTTTGGAGAGAACAGGGGCCAGTTCAGCAGAGCATTTCTTTATTACTAATACTGGTATAAGATCAGGCCCACAAGCTTTGGAGGTGTCAAGGTTTTTTATGATGTCTCTGACCTGGGATGGGGTGATGACCAGGTTATCAAGTGTGACTTCGGTCAGCAATGGGAATTTAGGGAGGGGGTGGTTATCTGAGTCTAAAGTAGAGTTAGAAGCAAAGCGCTGGGCAAGTAGTTCAGCCTTATCAGTGGCCGTGCATACGACATCATTGTGGTTTGATAGTGGGGGAATCGTTGATTGACCATTATTCACTACACTTGTAGATTTTCCAGAAATCACGAGTACCTAGTTTCTGTGACTGGATGCGTTTTTTTGTTAACTCATTATACCTTCTCTTCGCTTCACATCTCACGGCCTTGCAATTATTTCTTGACTCTATAAATATATGTCTATTAGTAGCTGACTTATGGCGGCCGAATTTACGGAATGCTTGTTGCCTCTTAGAAATGGCAGCTGCACATTCCGAGGTGAACCATTGGGGAGAGTGGGGCTTGCTAAAGAATTTTCGCATGGGGACATAGGCTTCGATGCCTGCTTTGACCCATTCAGTTAATTCGTTTGCACACTGGTCGGCAGGGAGTGAGAAGGTTTTCCTCCATGGGACGTCACTGATGTGATCTCTGATTGACTCAAAATCAGCCTGCTTGTAATATCTTGTTGTTTTGAGCAACGGTTCATCAGCTTTTTATAAGTTGACTTTCAAACTATACTATTCCTAGCTAGGGGTTTATCTTTATTTCTCTTGAATCAATTCCTATCACTTCCTCACAGGTTTTCCCTGGCTTTTCTCAGCCAACTGATCCTGTTACATCAACTGCACTACATTTATTAACCTAAGCACTATCATCAATTCCTCCAAAGTTATTAAACCAATGAAGTATCATGTTCTGCACACACCTCCCTATACTGTCCAGATTTAATCTTCCACTGGTGTCATCAGATCTAAAGTTATCTTTAAGACTTACACAGACAGCATAGTCTCAAATTACTTTTCTCCATGCAACACATGTCCTCAACTCTTTAATGAAATGTCTACCTTAAATTAATTGATTTTAATGCACGTTTGAAGTGTTATAAATTGTGATTTGCTTAATAATATTTCTTCTTCATTCACAGATAACAGAGGCGAAAATATAGATGACCTCCTTAACTTGACATTTACCAGAAAGAAATTCTTTTTACGGTTGTGATCAGCCTTTCCATAAGTTCTTATTAAAATAATGCAGATGGATACACCTGCTGAAAACAGACCTTTTGCCTGTGGATCATGCAAATTAGCCTTTGCAAGAAAAGGAGATTTAACACGACATGTACGAACTCATACTGGAGAGAAACCTTTTTCTTGTGAAGTGTGTGGGAATTCTTTTACAAAGAAGTCAAACTTGAAAAATCATGTGAGAATACACACTGGAGAGAAGCCGTTTTTTTGTGAAATATGTGAGACGTCATTTTCCCGTGAAAGTAATTTAATTGATCATATCCGAACACACACTGGTGAAAAGCCATATTCATGTGAAGTGTGTGGGAATTCTTTTACAAAGAAGTCAAACTTGAAAATTCATGTGAGACTACACACTGGAGAGAAGCCGTTTTTTTGTGAAATATGTGGTAAGCCATTTTCTGATAAAAGTTATTTTAACAAACATATCAAAATTCATACTGGAGAGTTTGAATTACCTCAAGTGTCTTCGGTCTCTCTGTACAAGGGTTTGTCAGGACAACCTGACATGAGGATACTTACCCCTACAAGTAAACCCTGACCAAATATTCAAAATTACATAGTATCCGCAGCACAAATAAGATCTCCTCATACAAGGAATAGTGCATCTTCTCCTAGTGATGTTTCCTCAAGTAACACCACGTAGCTGTATACTCCACCAGACTAGATGAATTCTTGTCCTGGAATCCGGTAAGACTAACAGACCACAAGAAAGATATACTATGACATACTTGACTGGTCAGTTGGGGAGAGAAGAAATTATTCTTAACTTTTTTACTAACTCAATGCTCGAGAAATAAAGGAGAATTTTAACAGAATATTCGGGTATCTATGTATCTCATATAGAGGTCAAGTGTTAGCCCCAGGAAGAGGCCCCTTTATTTCTGAGATCTTCGACTGAAGTAAAATTAAAGATTGAGAGAAAGAATAAAACGATTTAATTCAACATGCTAAGACGAGAGAAAAAAAATGGCAGTGAATATATACGCCATGTTAGAAAAATTTGACAAAACACAGCTAAAAAACAAAAACAAAATAACTGCCATTAACCAATTAGCTATGCCAGTGATAACATACAGCTTTTGAATTATTGATTGGCCATAAAAGGACATTAATAGATTAGACACTAAAACGAGAAAAATGTTAACAATGTACAGAGTAGTGTACAGGAACCAGTGTCTACCAAGGCTGTATCTGCCAAGAGTAACAGGGGGTATGGGTCTCTCAGAAATTGACCATCAACATCGAGTCACTATTGTGAGCACCGGCCAATATCTGATGAGCTCCCAGAACCCAAACCTTATGATGCTATGCCAACATCAAGAAACCAGAGCAAGCAGAACGACCTCTATCACAAAACTGGCCAAACATTTTCGAGAGGACTGTCTTTCAAATGAGGCAGAAACAGACAAAATCCTGCCACAGAAATAGCCCACAAAAGCCGCCAGAAATACACCAAGACCTTCCATTCCAGAAAATTGGAAGAATGGGCCAACCAACAACGTGCTAAGTATTTCCTAGGTGAATTATTCCAGGAATATATAGATAAGGAAGGCTCTGTAGACTGGCTTAAAAGAGGATCTCTTCATTATGATGAGGAGAGAATGATAATGGTTGCTCAAGATCAAGGCTTTAAAAGGATGAGTGGTCTCAGCAACAATAACAAATGCAGGTTCTGCCACATAGAAGTGGAGAGTGTGAGCCACCTGATCTCCAGTTGTAAGGTTCTCCTGGGGGATGGCTATTATACAATGCGACACAACGGAGTGTGTATATATCTTCACTGGACTATTTGTAAAAAGTTGAATATCCAGTGTAGCAGCAAGTTCTGGGAGCATATACCAGAAAGAACAGTTGGAAATAATTTATACACCATCAACTATGACTATGCAATCCGTACAGCTACATATCTAAAAAACGGAGCTGTTCACCCTGACATTGTAATATGAGACAAAAGGGAGAAAGTAGCAACCCTAGTTCAAGTCAGTGTCCCTAATGATGTAGGATTGAACAGAGCTGAAAGGGTAAAGATTACGAAATGCCAAGGTCTTATGTACGACATGAAAAGAAACTGGAATCTTAGAAAAATCTCCATCATACCAGTAATTATAGGAGCAACAGGACTAATGAAAGAGAATATCAAAAGTTATCTGGCGAGTATATCCGGTGAACTGAGTGCAAGAGAAATACAAAGAATTGCACTTAAAGGGACGGTTAGAATCTTAAAAAGATCTCTAAGCTGGAGTGTCTGAAAGGACAGGTGAATATCTGGCATCCGGTAGGATGCCCCATCTCCAGCAAAAACGGAAAGATAAGAAAACTAAAAAATAAAGAAAGAAGGTCTAATGTCTGAAATGAAATTAAAATAAACTAGAATCTTTGGATGAAAAAAAAATTAAAATCTACCTGGTGAATATACCCGATGAACCAAGTGCAAGAGAGATACAAACAATTACACTTAAGGGACGGTTAGAATCCTAAAAAGATCTCTTGGTTGGAATCTCTGAAAGAGCAGGCGAATGTCTAGCATCCAGGAAAAATAAAAAGATACGAAAATTGAAAAAACAAGGAAGGTATCCTCTTGTGAAATCTGTTGCACATCATTATTTACCCTAACCCTAACCCTGAAAGTAACTCAATGCATCATGAGTGAAATGAACATCATACTAGTTGTAGTAGGCACAACTGGTCTAATAAAAAAAATCGTTAAAAATACTTTGATACAATCCCCGGAAGACCAAGCTATAGCGAAATACAAATAGCAGCCCTAAACGAGACAACGTCTATCCTAAAAAAAGCCGTCGGATATTCATTTAAATCATAACGAAATCAAATGTTATCTTCGAACTAACTTAAATAAAAATTTTCAAAAAAGAGAGCTTGAATTACATACTGGAGAGTTTGAATTACCTACAAGACCATCTTCAAGGACAACCTGATATGAGGATACTTCACCTTACAAGTAAATCTTGACCAAATATTCAAAATAACATTCGCAGCACAAATAAAATCCCCTCAGCACGGCTATACACTTGCTAATATGAGGAATAGTGCACTTTCTTCTAGTAGTGTTTCCGCAAGTAACAACACTTAGCTGGATACTCCACCAGACTAGATGAATTCTTGTCCTGGAATCCGGTAAGACCAAGAGACCACAAGGAAGATAAACTATAACATAACTGGTCAAATGGGGAGAAAAAAACTACTTGACCCTAAAATAAACTCTCATCAAATATGCAAAACAACATAGTATTCGAAACCCAATATCAATTTAGAGTTACATCAAGTGTTAGCTCCAAGAAGGAACCCTTTCATCTCTTCGATCAAACTGAAATAAAATTTAAAGAAATAGAGCTTGAATTACCTACTGATGAACTTAAATTATCTACTAGACACCATGCTGAAGTTTCTTCGGTCTCTCTGTACAAGGGTTTGTCAGGACAACCTGACATGACGATACTTCGCCCTACAAGTAAACCCTGACCAAAAATTCAAAATAACATAGTATTTGAAGCCTAAATAAGATTCCCTATACATGAATGGTGCACTTTCTCCTAATGATGTTATCTCAAGTAACAGCAATTAGCTGGATACTCCACCAGACCAGATTAATTATTGTCCTGGAATCCAGCAAAATTAAGAAAAGACCACAATAAAGATAAACTTTAACATAATAATAATAAGATTATTGTGGTCATTTGGGGAAAGGAAAATTAGTGTTCTTCACTGATTTGCAAGCTCAACGTTTAAGAGGTAGAGGAGAATCTTGATTGAATACTCGGATATCTATGTATCTCATATAGAAATCAAGTGTTAGCCCCACGAAGGGCCCCCCTTGATTTCTGAGAACTACTTACTGAAGTAAAATGAAAAAAAAAGAAAGCCAGAAGATTAAATCTGGACTGTATAATGAGATATGTACAAAACAGGCTACGTTGAAAGAATGGATGAGAGTTCTTTGGTTAGTAAATGTAGGACAGTTAAGGTAGCAGGTCCAGTTCACAGGGGAAGGCCAAGGAAAAAATGTGAGGAAGTAATAAAAAATTTACCTGAGATAAATAATGACCTGGGTAGAAATAGGTTAGTTTTGAAGTCAATTTAACGCATGCCAGCATGTAAAACAGACCTTAAATGAATATGATGATGCGCAGATATATGTCAAGATGATGCGCAGATATATGTCAAGATATATGTCATATACAACATGATAACGTTGACAAACCGGTTCTCATTACTGATGAGCATTTGAGAATGCCAGCATGTAAAACAGACCTTAAATGAATATGATGATGATGATGATGATATAACATGCACAGATATATGCAACATGATAACGCTGACAGACCGGTTCTCATTACCTCACTGAAGTTAAGCAATGGGTGAGCATTTAGGAATCTGAGATGGCAACACTGAAGTAAAATGAAAAAAAGAGAAATAAGCAATGGTCAGTACACGATGGGTGAGCATTTGGGAATCTGAGACACTGTATGTGAGCGGACGGCAACACATCTGTGTAAAAACTAATGTTGTCAAAATGGATTGCAGACTGAAAACTACCAAATACAGGTTATCCACTATTTAATATCTCAAAGTAAAAACATGATGCTAACACGTTTAATGCATATTAAGAGGAGTATGTAAAGAGTGCTCCATGCAGAATTTGGTGCAATTCCATACAGTAGTTTTGTTGCTTATTAGATATCAACATGTACACATGCACACATATTTACATGATGCTATGTAATTGTGCTAAAACTATTTATAGAATAGCTATGCCTAGTACAAATCCTATCGGATATGTTGTGTCCAATTATACACTTGTATAAATATGTAATATAATTATACACTTGTATAAATATATAATATAATTATACACTTGTATAAATATATAATATAATTATACACTTGTGAAATATGTGGGGAATCATTTTTGGCAAAAAATACTTTAATCAAATAAAGCAGCAAGTCCTAGGAACATATACTAAAAAGAACTGTTGGAAATAAGTCAGTCACCATCCATTATGACTGTGCAATTTCTACAGCTACATACCTACAAAAAGTGATATGGGACAAGAGGAAGACATTAGCAACCCTAGTTTAAGACTGTATCCCTGATGATGCTCGCTTAAATAGAGCTAAGAGTGAGAATATAACTAAATAGCAAGGTTTTATTTACGATATGAAAAGAAACTGGAATCTTAGGAAGATCTCAATGATTCCAGTAATCATCGAAGCAACCGGCCTCATGAAAAAGAAATTCAAAAACTACCTGGAAAATATACCCGGTGAACCAAGTGCAAAAGAGATACTAGACAACTGAACTTAAAGAGACGGTTAGAATCCTAAAGCAATCTGTTGGTTGCAGTCTCTGAAAATGAAACACTCGGATATTTATGTATCTCATAAAGAAATTAAGTGTTGACCCTAGTGAGTCATCATTTTCAGATAATGGTCCTTTGAAACTACATATGCGAAAACACACTCATGAGAAACCTTATACTTGTGGGGCATGCGCATCAGCATTTTCAAGGTATTCTCATTTAAAAACGCATATGCGAATACACACAGGAGTGAAACCATATTCTTGTGATAGATGCGAATCAAGATTTGCACAGCTTTCTAATTTAAACGATCACATGTGTTAAAATGAAAACAAAAGAGCAAAACGTTCTGAATTTTAAAAATTTATCGATTAAACATGAGAATCATTATACATCATCATTTTATGTGTTATACATCATCATTTTATGTGTTAATACGTCATCATTTTATGTGTTAATACATCATCATTTTATGTGTTATACATCATCATTTTATGTGTTAATACGTCATCATTTTATGTGTTGATCAAAAAACTGTGTACACCATGAGAAAACCACAACTTATTCATATATACGGGTTAGGGTTGCGGGTCTATATTTTTAGGGGATGTAGATTTAAATACATTAATATGAATGCACATTTCACATTCCCAGCCAATCGGACGTTAATGTGCGACATTCAGAGATTCGCACCTTAATCCATTCAACGTGCAATTTATTGCATATTTCTGGTCTAATGTAAAAAATGGTTTGAAATCAAATAAAGTAATGTTTCTAATGATGGAATTTCTATTATCAATTAAGAAGTGAGTAAACATTATTTCTGGTCCAAAGTAAACATTACTTATATGGTTCAAAATAAAAAGAATGTTTATAATTATGAAATGACACACGTCCTCAACCTTCACTGACGTTTTTATCAATTGATTCATTTTTATATTGAGTTAAAACAATCGAAAAAGCGAAATATAATTTTTTTTCGAGACTCAATTTTAGATGTTTCTGTGTTTTACAAAATGAAAGTAGCCAATTTTTATCGATTTTCCTTCACAACCAATCACTCTGAATTACTTTCCTTTTCCGACTGGTTGAAAGCGAAATACAACCAAAGTTTACTGAGCCTTTTTACAGATTATAATTCAAGTCAAAAAACAGTTATTTTTATGTATAATAATTTTGACGTTTTAGTGTTTACAGCTTAATATTTTATTATGAAAGTTTGTTTAGATTAAAAAAAAACAAAAAACAAGTTAGACTAACCACCTATGGCATGCACATGGGCAGTCAGCTTATTTATCAGATCTGTCCTGTCTATGTCTCTCTCTATTTCTCTCTCTCTCTCTCTCTCTGATTTGATGAAGGTGTTGCAGTCATACGTTCCACGTCGAGTGATTGATAAATTATCCAATCAGAACAAGAATCCATATTATGTGACAAATTTATAAAATAGGAGGTTTAGTAATGAGAAAAATATTCGAATGCTAATAAAATAAAAATAAAACCCCATAATTTTGGGTCTGTTAAATTTAGAACCATATATTTCCTGCAATCTCTTAATTTTTATTTGACATGTGTTTATTTCTGCCATATTTCCTTTATCTCACTATGTACGTTTGGAGGGTTGCCGGGATTTCTAGCAGTTACGAAATCTCGCCAAAATGGGTTATTTTTAGGCGAGCCAAATATGGAAGCTAAAGACACAATATTTTGTCAATTTCCCTTAACTTTTTCAAACATGTCGTTGGTGGCCGTTATGTTATCTCAATACATATTAAAGAAATATTAAGGACAAGTCGAACACATGACACAGGATTTCAATGTGCCTCGGTAAGCAGGCTTTATTAAACTGCTTGAAAGGGGGTAGAACACTTTCTTAGTTCTTCTTAATTGAAGAGTTCTAGTAGGGGATGTTACTGGTGTCATAACATTAAAATGGCGGCTGTTTATTGGAATTACATTTACTTCTAGCAGATATGAGCAACGGTTCGATGCCAGCTTTCACCGGTGATGTTCCCGTAATCTCTCTATTTTTATTCCACCATGTGCTTATTTCTGCCATATTTCTTTTCCCTAAGTCTGTCCTGACTTGTGCGTTTAGATTAAAAATAGCAGCCGGGATTTCTGGTGGTTACAAAATGGGTTCTTTTCAGGCGAGCTGGCCATATTAAAATAAATTCATCTTTTTTAACCACGTTGGTGGCTGTTTAGTGGAATTACATTTAACCCCAGCTTTTGTCAGTGACGTTCACCAGCCGCATATAGTATCAGCTTAATATTTTATTGAGCGCGTTCTTGGTCTTGTTCGATTGTCATGGATTTTCTTTGTAGCTGGGTGCCTCTTATAAATCCGTCAGAAGTTATGTTCTTAGACGTACTTCATTATCGGCAGAGCAACAATTTTAAACATTGGTGAATGATTCTTCTTCTTCTTTTCGTGTGAATCAGATGATTCTGGTGTTGGCATTAGTTTCCCTGATGTATTTCTAGTTAGAAATGTTTCTGAAAAAAACATTGGGTACTTACGGGAGGATCACGAGAAGGTTGCCAACATCCCTAAGTGAAAGTGGTACTGTGGAACCGACTGGATTCGAACTTGGAACACCCAGGTCTTCAGTCCGTGTCATTATCCACTTAACCATCGTCACCTCCCGGTGAATGATGAACTGCTAGGGGATTGGACGCCTAGCCAGCTCCTTCGTTTCATGAGTTAGCTGGCTGAACATGCTCTTGCCGACTGTGCTTATTGAGAAAATCATTTCCATATTGTTTACCATCCAAGTGCAGGCCATACTAAGAGGTGAAAGTTTTGAAGGTATTCAGAGTCACATCCAATTCTCGGAGAGGCTGAAAGTTAATAGGTACTCTGTTTTCCCACCACCACCATCATCAGCAGCAGCATCATCGTCATCATCATCATCATCACCATCATCAGTTTAATGTCCATTTTACATGCTTGCATTTGTTGAACTCTTTTAAGAAATTGACTTCCAGACTAACCTACCTCTGCAAGGTCTTTATTTATCCCTCTTTCTCTCAAATTATTTTTATAACTTCCTCCCATGTTTTCCTTGGCCTTTCCCTGTGAACTGGACCTGCTACCTTAACTGTTCTACATCTACTGATCAAATTCTTTCAACGTGTCCATACCATTGAAGTCACCTATTTATTTTTCTACCTCCCACAAGGTAAGATGTGACACAAGGTCGAAAAAGTGGGATTAGATAAGCCAGTGCTCGAGAGGTGAGCACTCTGGCCATTTAAAAATTGCCAGGGCAGCACCGTCGGCATTCCCCGGTAGGGGCACATCAGGCAGTAAGCAATAAACTTATTGCTCCCCAAAGAGGGAAGGCAAAGCCTGGGAGGGTGGACCTCCTAACTGCACAGGACACATTGAAGGTAAAACCTGGGAGAGTGGACCTCCTAGCACTTTACAGCACAATCAAGGCCCGAAAGACAAGACGGTACCGGTTTACAAAGTGTAGCATCCATCGGAACAGATACTACACTCTGATTTTAGCCAAAAAGCCAAGAAGGGATTGGGTCTGGTTAATCTGCCGGGTATTCTGAAAACTGCTGTAACTACTCCAGTAGTGAATACTATCGTTGTAGTCAAGATTTTTTCTTTTACTACTTAGTTATCACGTGAGTTCACATTTGAAGCCATGCAGAGGGCAATAAAGCAACGGACACGGGAGGTGGAAGATTTGAAGTTGTTCAGAGCGCAATCTCCTTCACCTTTTGTTTTGTTTGGTGATTGGGCCCACCATTTCAGAGTCAGGGAAACAAGAATCAGATGTTTGTTTAAATTTATTCTTTAAAGCTGCTACCATTAATAAAGCATATCTTCTTTTTTTAGCGGCTATAAGCCTAAGCAGGGAGTAATGTAGCAGTTATATGCGGGCGAACTATTTTATTTTATGTAGACTTGCACTCTTCCATGCGGAAGATTGCCCCAATTATTTAGATGGCTGGATAACCCCACTCACCAGACGGTGTGTCACATCCAACACACGCAGAGGGTGAGGTGAATAAGTACTTTGTTTTCAGTAAAAATTATTGTCTACATAATAACAAAGGGTATTTTTGTACATAGTTCACATAAAAACAAAAATGAGATTCTACTTCGGTAAATTTGTAGATTAACACCCTCCGCTATCGCCTTCCCCCTAAAAATAACATTCTACTTTTTTCGGCGATTACGTGTGAACACCTTCAAGAATTTAGCAGAAAGAAGAAAAAATACAAACGACTCAGCTACTTCTTGCTGCTTAAACTTGTTTATTGGAGAAGAAATGTATGAATAAAGCTTATTTAAAATGTTGGCGGAAGAGGCTGTCTTTATATTCGAGCAAACAGTAAGCACTTTTCTTTTTCTAATCAAGGCCGAGCGAATGGACACTTTTCTCTCAGTGCATTTCTTTTAAATTTCTGTCACATCATGATATAATTTTTTGTTCAGTATTTGGGCCCCCTCCCCCTTGTATCACATTTAATCTTCAGAGAGGATGGAGGGTATTTTTCCATGCAATAACAATAGTAGATGGTTCACTAAAAAAAAATGAGATTCTACTCTGGTAAAGTTGTCAACAACAACAACAATCAGCATCATCATGATCATCATCAGCAGCAGCAGCAGTGTAATGTCCATTTTTATAACTTTCTTCCGATGTTTTCCTTGGCCTTTCCCTGTGAACTGGACCTACCTTAACTGTTCTACATCTACTGAGCAAAGAATTCTCTCCATTCTTTCAACGTGTCCATACCATTGAAGTCTCCTATTTTGCTCACATTTCCCTATAATGTTGAGATTTAATCTTCCTCTAAGGTCACTAGAACTAAGTCTGTCTTTAAGACTCACATTACACATCTATCGTATCATTCTCATATCATTTCTCTCCATGCAACGCATGTCCACAACCCTTATTGACTAGGTTTCACTTCTATATATCACCACTCGGTGTACATATGCCTAATAATACCTTCTCCATGTCGACAGTGGTCACTCTCTGATGCTTTGTAATGACACAAAACATACCGACAACCTCGATAGCTTCGCTATTCAGATATACTTTTCTCCACATCTGAGTTCTCATCCATCTCAACCCACCAATAATTCTACTGCACTTCAGGTGTACCCAATACTTACAAGTACCACAAAAGATTGAATTGCATCAGACTCCCTTTCCACAAACTGAGCAAGGGAACTTTCCTCTTTTTGAGAGGTTTACAACACTGATCACCACTTTGATATCGGTAACATTCACTCTCAGACCTGAACTTACTCCATCCACTCCTAAGTCTTTCAATCTTACTAGCACCTGCCCCATCCTGTGCTCCAATGGTATCACCAAGGTAACAAAACGTATCAACAACCTCGATAGCTTCACCATCCAGATATACTTTCTCCATTGTCTTCCTTTTTTGCACATTAACTGGTTATCGTTTCACAATCCACCAGTAATTCTACTGCACTTCTTGTGTACCCCCAAAAAAGTACCACAAAAGTTTGAATTGCACCCGACTCCCTTTCCTCTTTTTGAGAGAGTCCCAACAACCACTCATCACCACTTTGGTATTGGTAACATTCACTCTCAGACCTTTACATTCCTTATCATTCCTTCAAGTCTTTAACTTGACAAATAAGTCATCCATTGTTTCAGAGGCAAGTACTAAATAATCAGCATACAGCATCTCTTCCAGACAACCCATGCAGAACTTCCGGAAGAATGCTTCTAAGTCATTTCCTTATTTGAGGCGAAATTCCCGACACCTGCCCAATGGGTGATGGGGATCACAGGGCCGGATTAATCATAAGGCAAACAAGGCACATGCCTTAGGGCCAGGCAAAAATGCAGGTAACAAAAAAAAAATTTGGGGGGGGGGGGGTATTTTGGGCCGTACACTGTTATGCAGAAGAGAGCGAAAAAAGTGCACAAAAAAGTGCACAAAAAAGTGCACAAAAAAGTGCACATAAAAAAGTGCACAAAAAAGTGCACAAAAAAAGTGCACAAGAAAGAAATTCCACCATTTGCTTTAACAACTTCAATTTGATCTAAATTTCCTTGGTACGATTAACTGTCAGCCACCCCTTCTAGCGTCTATAAGTTTCAGAGTTGGGGAGTGTATGATCGAAGAAAGATAAAGTTTAATAGTTCAATCGGGATTAGTTTCTTTTTTTGCCAGGGCATGTGACTGGCCGCTTGGTCTGATCGGACCTCTCCAACCTCCCGTCTTACCTAAAGAAGGGCCAAAGTGGAGCGTTGCAAATCATGTGACTATTTAAGCAACCAGGACGGAGACAGATTACTCAGACCCTCAGCTACCTCCTCCCCAACTAAGATTCTACTTCTTTTTGGCGGTTACGTGTGAACAGCCCGAAAAACTTAGCAGAAAGAAGAAAGAAAAATCAATTATTTTAGAATTTAAAGTAGAAGATCAGTTTCGTATATAAATCTAACGTAAAATGAACACATATTTTGGGGTCATTTTTACTTTTTAGTGTTGTTAACTAATTGTTTTTACCACTAACCATATCCAAATGACAAAGTCGCAAAACCACACCTAATCACCTAAAAAAGTATCCCCCCCCCCCCCCCCAACAAAATATATGGGATTTATATCCCATTGAAAAAAACTCTTTGGTCTAACCATCACAGGTAACATGAATTGGAACAAATACATAGAAGACATTGCCAAGGCTGCAGCAAAGAAAGTAGGCTCCCTCTACCGTGCTAGTAAACTCCTCACACTTGACATTATCCTATATCTCTACAAAGCCACTATCCGCCCATGCATGGAGTATTGTTGTCCCATCTGGCTGGTGCATCATCTACTAGTCTTTCCCTCCTTGAAAAGGTCCAAAAAAGAGTCACCAACTTAATAGGTCCCTCACTGTCAACCAACCTCCAGCCACTGTCTCATCGCCACAATGTAGCATCCTTGTGCTTGTTTTACAAATACTTCAATGGATTATGCTCTGATGAACTGGCTACTCTGGTGTTCCCTCGACGTAAATTCACTAGACCAACTTGACAATCAGCTAAATCCCATTCCTTCACTGTGGAGATCCCCAGAGAGCCTTCTACTCCAATAGCTTCTTTCCTCGTGCTGCTGGCCTCTGGAACTCCTTCCCTGCCCCCTGTGTTCCTAGCGTTACCGACATGCAGAGGTTTAAAACTAATGTAAACAGACATCTTGCTGCACAGCTCCCAAGATAGAATGACACCCTAAACCTACTCCCTATTTCTCAGTAGCGCCTTACGTCTACAATGGCGTCCTGCCTTGTTTGGAGTGAAATATCATTAAAAAAAATTTTTTTTAATTTAGTTAGCTTCCCTAAAACGCCAGAAAGGACCGGAAATAGTTGGATAATTAGACGTTATATTCATATGCAAAACTGATACCACACTCTAACTTTTAAAATAATTGTTTCTTTTCTTCTTTTTACCAAATTTTTCAGGGTTATCATACGTAATCGCCTAAAAAAGTAGAATCTCATTTTTTTTTGGGGGGGGGGGGCGATGTTAATCTATAATCAGTTTAGGATAGGCCTATAGATTTAACGTAAGATGATCCCCCATTTTCTGACTAGATAGCGTTTGAACGACATGTGAACATACTCTGAGGATTTAATTAAATCTTAATTATTTTCATCTGGGGAGGGGTCTGTTTCCACCCGGACTTAGGGTTGGTGGTAGGGGGTTAAGAGGGGAAACATGTAGTATTTTGTTTACGTCATTTTTTCTCAGGCTATTTCTTAGAAATCCTCGATCTTTATCAGTTATTCGGTAGAGATTTTGATTTCATTGCACATGTCCTTAAACGCTATTAGGTTACAAACTTCGTAAATTGGTGAACCTTTCACGTTCACTTTATGTGTGAAACTGATCCCCGCTCTAAATTCTAAAATAATTTTGTAATTGAAACGTCTTTTTTTTTTTGAAACCAGTAAAATGCAGATGCCTTTTCTTTTTTTAAATAAACATATTATTTATTCAAATTCAAATTTTCGATTCACACAGGAATCTTCATCAGGATAATAGAAAAAAAATTTCTTCCTTTTTTTTTTATTTAAAAAAAGAATATTGTCTATTATCCTGATGAAGATTCCTGTGTGAATCGAAAATTTGAATTTAAATAAATAATATGTTTATTTTAAAAAAAGGCCTCTGCATTTTACTGTTTAAAATCCCCCCCCCCCCAAAAAAAAACTGTTTCAATTACAAAATTTAAATGCATTCTATACAGTGGAAACTTTTTACTAATACTCTAAAATAATTGTTTTTTATTGTTTTTTTTATTGCCATGTTTTTCAAGGTATTTATATGTAATCACCTAAAAAAGGTAGAATCTTATTGGCAGGCGGGGGGGTGGGGTGATTAGCATACGTACAAATTTAATATTACAAATATGCATGACATAAAATTAGAAATTTTGGTTGTTGTTGCTTTTACGAAAAAACTCTATTCAACTGTTGTTATTACATCGAAAGCAATTAACTGGAAATTAATTATTAATAAATGAACGTAAAAGAATACAGTAATGGAAAATTTAAGAATTTATTTTGTTTAAATTTGAATTTTATAGTGAACTAGCAGGGCTACCCGGCGTTGCTCGGGTTATAGAATAGAAGAAAAATCGCGTGTGTAACATCTTTATATTCAAACTTCTATTTCTCTCCCTTTCTCTATAGCCGTCTCTTTATCTTTCTACTTTTCTCTTCTCTGGTCGCCCAATTTCACAGCTACTTTCTCATTTTGCCTTTTGCGAAAGCTGTTTCTTCCCCACCATTCCTCTTACGTTGGCCAGGGCAAAAGTATGACATATTTCTATAAAAAGTACCACCTCTGTCTGTGCCTTCTATATAGGTACATAATATATAAGTACCTATCGCCACTCTGGTGTGAATGCTAAATCCGTATCTATTGTCGCCCAGGTGCGCATGGTATGTACGTACTTATCGCCATCCCTGTTCACATGCTATATACGTACCTATTACAGCACCGGTGCGCATACTATATACGTACCTATTACAGCCCCGGTGCGCATACTATATACGTACCTATTGGCGTTGCACGGGGATCACTTCTCCAGTCGCCCTCCTTCCACAGTTGCCAGGAGTAAAAGATGTCACGTACATGGTTGCCAATTCACCCTGGCTACACTATCTCCGGCCTCCCCTAAACTCTGCACTACCTCTCCATTTCCTGGAGTAAAAATGTAACATTTCTATTAAAAGTACCATATTTGTCTTCATTATTAATGTTAATAAGGGTGTTTGTTTATTTACTTCTTCATGTCCGTGTATGTTAGATAAAATAACCTAGGTCGATCAGGCCCCTCTGACAGCAGTCTTTGTTAATGATAATAATGGTGTCTATTTACTTCTTTCATGTTTGTGTACGTTAGATTAAATAACCTAGGTTGATGTTGATCACCGATTAAATATTTTATATGAATATAATAAATGGTATCAATGGGGAAGAATATTTTTTTCTTTTAAATTCACCAATCGAGACATTATTTTATATGAATATAAATAATAGTGCTAACAATGGGGACCCTTCCTATACCATTCTACTCAGACTCCGTAATATACCATTCGGGTTGAACTCCAGGCCTTGACTCTTTCCTGAACATCAGGCTCTGACTCCTACACGAACAATTAGGACCTGACTACTTCCTGAAGAGCTGGCTCCGACTCCTTAAACATCAGGGTGACTCTTTCATATACTGCAAGCTCTGAATCTTTTCCCGAACCTCCAGCTTTGACTGTTTCACTGTTTGACTGCTCCCCGAACATCAGTTTTTTTTTTTAATCCTGTGCTATGGTGTGTATAATAAACACACCTGCTCTATCTAGGATATTGAACTCTATTTAATTAAACACTCGTTCTATGTAGGATAATGAGCATTTTTAAAATAAGGAGGCCAAGAGAGCACTATCACAATCAAGCGCCTAGAACTTGTTAAATTTCAATGTAAAAAAATGCTGACTGATTTGCTATTCTCTTTTACTGGATAACATTAAAAGCAGTGTTTAATTATTGATAACATTAAAGGGAAAATGCCAATGTTACCTTACTGTAAAGAATTTACTATTTTATGTTAACCTTCCACTAACCTTGCTCAGCAACAAATGTCTTAGCTGGGTTATTTAACATATATATATTAATTTTTTTTCATATGTTAGAACAATGATGACCGACGACACTCTTTCCCACACTTCTGATGGTCTTGTGTCTAATTTGTGTTATGAGTAAATGTGGTATTGTGGTGACTAACATTCTAGTTATAGTAGGATATACATTTTTATTACTTTAGAACACTTTTGAAAGCCTTGTTTTGAATGTAATTTTTTCATATTTTCTGCAAGTAAATAATTCAAAGTTTAGTATTTGTTCAGATGGATGCTACAACCCTTAATTGGTAACTGAAGTCGGTACCAGTCTAAGTGTTTGGTTAACGTCCGTAAAAACTAAAAAGAATGAAAGTTTACAACTTGTTCAATAAAGCAAAAAGCAAATATAAGGTTATGAGTAAATGTGGTTTTTGTGGTGACTGATCATTCTAGTTAAAAGTAGAATAGACCGAATTTACAGAAAGCTGCTGTATTTAGGGTAAAGAACACCGACAGATTAAGCAGGTACACCTTACCAAGTGTTACACTGTTCTATCTAACATATTGAACAGTTACTGATTTAGTATATATCCATTAGTAAATTACACACATGCTATCTCTATGATATTGTGCACTGTTAGATTCACCATAAGACATACTAAGAGTCACACTATATTATAACACATACTTGCTCTATCTAGAGTATTAAGTACATCCGAATGCAGCATGTACTATGTTTTGAGTGTCTGTAGTGTCGAAGATCACGTACCAACGTGATCGGTACGAGAGCAGGAAGCAGCAGCAGCAGCAGCGACATAGCTAGGGATATAGATAGAGAGATTACGACCGTTGATACACACATGTTGTTATAACCCTTGTTAAATAAAGATATGTTTACAACCACCACAATTGACTGTTGTTTATTACCAAACACCACAAACTGGCGACGACGATAAGATGAAATTCTACACAAAAAAAAAAAGCAAAGAAAGACATCTACAAAAAAAAAAAAGTGCAAACAACGAACTTTTCTACGGAAAAAAAACACGAAAAAAGAGGTCACACGTGCTACAAGAGAGAAAGAAAAATATACTTTTTTTCTTCCAAAGGAAAAGTACAGAAAAAAAACGAGAGATAAGTAATTCGTTTGTTATCACATTTATTGTCTTTAAATAACAATCCTTTTGTTATTCACATCTTATTGTCCTTTTAAACAACAATATGGCAAAATTCGTCACATTGGGGGGGCTAAGCCCTCCACGTGCGTTAGATACGATCGGAGATCCAGAGTCTTTACATAAAAGATGGGTAAATTGGAAAACCGATCTGGAAATTTTCATACTAGCTTCAGGTGTCATAAATTCTGAGCAAAAAAGAGCTATCCTTTTGTTAACAGGAGGCGAGGGTCTGCGTGAAATTTGGACGAATTTCACGGACGAACAAAAAGCCGGACACGAGGCTAATAAAGAAAGAGTCGATGTATTCCGAACAGCTATAGAACTGTTTGACAAAACTTTCGCTCTAAAGGAAAGTATCCCTAAAGCGCGTTCAAGATTTTGGGAGTTTGAACCAAACACGGGAGAAACCGTGAATAATTATATCACTCGCTTAAAGAGTTTTGCGAAGGTGTGCGGTTTCACTCCAGAACCGAACGAATTCGTCAGAGACAAGATCCTTCTTCACATAAAGGACGCGGAACTAAAAGCCAAATTATATGGTGAAAGCAACTTGACGTTGGATCGTCTCATCCAAATTATTGGGACGTACCACCACAAAGAGGCCCTAATTTTAGGATCTACTTGTACGTCTGATATAAATAGATTAAGCGACAGACAAAAACCTAAACCAAGCCACAATGTGTCATCTGCATGTTATAAGTGTGGGGGGAATGGACATTTTGCAAGAGATTGTGTTAGAAGCAAGCATCACAAGTGTGGAATCTGTGGGAAAAAGGGACATTTTGAAGTCTGTTGTTTCTACAAAAACAAACAAACAAAAACGCAGAATAGAAACGAACATGACAGAGCCCCAAAATACAGTCGTGGTGGACGAAAGCATTATCATAACAAAGGAATTCAACAGAGTGTAGGGGAAAGGGAAGATAACAAAACTGGTGGCGCTAATGGGTTTAATTTATTCAAAATATCAATGAGTGAAAATGTAATAAACCTCAAAGTCAGAAACACCACCATCCCTTTAGTGATAGACTCAGGAGCACAGCATAATACATTATCTGTAGAGGACTTCAAGAAAATAGAAAAAGAAGGACCTAAAATTAAGCTCCAGCCAGATTCTACTAAACTATACCCCTATGCTAGTGAAAAACCACTTCCCCTTCTAGGAAAGTGCATATTGAAGGTTGAAGTTCCTAGCACAAATCGCTACATAACAGTTCCATTTTTTGTCATACCACAGGCCCAAGCGTCACTTTTAAGTGGTAGAACTAGTAAAAGACTAGGACTTTTAAATGTGGGCGTTAACGCCAACATCTTGAACTGCTCGGAACTGGATATATGGACAAGAATACTAAAAGAATTTCAAAAGGTTTTCAGTGGATTGGGAAAACTGAAAAACTACCAATTAAAATTCAAAATAAATCCAGAAATTATACCTGTCACTCAGCCAGTACGTCGGATACCATTCAAGCGGCGGCAATGTGTCCTAAACAAATTGCAAGAACTGGTTGATCTGGATGTAATTGAGAGGGTCAGGGAACCTTCTCAATGGGTGAATCCTTTAGTGACAGTGGAAAAAAGGCCCGAGGACAATGGAAAAAGCGATGTGAGGATATGTATCGACATGCGTAGAGCAAACGAAGCTATCGTTCGAGAACGTCATCCAGTGCCCACGATTGAGGAAACTATACAAGAAATGGCTGGAGGCAAATATTTCTCAAAAGTAGATTTGAATATGGCCTACCATCAAATAGAGTTGCATCCAGACTCCAGAGAAATCACAACATTTGCTGCACCTGATGGGCTATACCGGTATAAAAGACTTATGTTTGGGGTAAACATGGCCTCAGAAAAATTTCAGCAAATCATAAGTCAGGTTATAGCTGGCTGCCCAGGAGCATACAACATGTCAGATGACATCATAGTAGTCGGGAAAACAGAAAGTGAGCACGACACTAGACTCGCCAAAGTTTTCCAACACCTAGCCGAACAAGGACTGACCGTCAATGGAAAAAAGTGCCAGATTAAAATGACATCTATAAGATACATGGGCCACATTCTGACACAAGACGGCTTGAAGGTCTCGGACGAAAAGGTGAAGGCTGTAGTTGATGCTCCTCCACCAAAAGATGCATCACAGATGAGGAGTTTCTTGGGACTGGCCCAATTCTGTGCTAAGTTTGTGCCCCATTTTGCTAGTGTAACTGCACCACTTTGGGATCTTACAAGACTAGATTCTGATTGGAGATGGGAAGAAGAGGAACAATATTCCTTTAACAAACTAAAGAAAGGGTTAATTGAAGCGCCAGTCATGGCATACTACAGTGTTGAGTTGCCAACTAGAATCACAACTGATGCTTCTCCCGTTGGCGTGGGTGCAATCATTGAACAACAGCAGCTAAACGGATACTGGAAACCAGTATACTATGCCAGTAGGAAGCTCACACCAACAGAGTCCCGATATTCTCAATTTGAAAGAAAAGCACTGGGAGTATTCTGGGCATGCAAAAAGTTCAGTCTGTACCTCATTGGATGTGACTTTCAGATCCTGACTGATCACAAAGCGCTGGTAAAGGTACTATCACCTTCCTCGAAGCCCCCTTCAGCAAGAGTGGAGAGATGGCTGTTGTTTCTACAACAGTTCACCTACAAAGTCATCCACATTCCTGGCCGAACCAATAAGGCGGACCTGCTGAGTCGACAGCCCGTTGAAAACCCAGACAAAACTGAGGAAAAGGAAACAATGGACTACATCTACAGTATCATTAAAGATACTGTACCTCAGGCACTGACTCCCTGTGAAGTGGAAAAAGCTTCAAAGGATGATGCTACGATCTCCAAACTTCGGCAAGCTATATCCGAAAATGACTGGACCCATTTCAAAGGTACTGCATTTCATGCAATCAAAGATGAACTCTGGATAGCAGGACAGATGGTCATCCGAGGACGCAGGATCATAATCCCTGAGGCACTTCAGGGGCGGGTAGTTGTACTGGCTCATGAAGGACACCAAGGGATTGTGCGAACCAAAAATCGCCTACGGTCCAAAGTTTGGTGGCCAGAGATGGATAGAATGGCAGAAAAGCGAGTAAAAGCGTGTTACCCATGTCAAGTGGTTGGCAAAAATGCCCCTCCAGAAGAACTAGAGAGTACACCGCTGCCTGACCAACCCTGGACCTATGTAGCTGTTGACCTACTGAGTGTCTCCGAAGGGAACTACCTGCTGGCTGTTGTCGACTACTACTCAAGATGGCCAGAAGTTGCGCATATGAAAATAGCAAATGCCAAAAATGTAACGGGTGCACTAGAAATGATGTTCAATCATCATGGATATCCCAACTATCTGAGGAGTGACAACGGACAGCCATTCTCATCAAGAGAATTCAATGAGTATATGAATACTCACGGCATCACCCAGGTGAGAGGGATCCCGTATTGGCCACAGTCCAACGGCGAAGTGGAACGGTTCAACAGAACAATCCTAAAGGCAATTAAGATCGCCAAAGTCGAAGGGAAAGACTGGAATACTGAACTAAGGAATTTTCTGTTCCAATACCGAACCACCCCTCACACAGTAACCGGAGTATCCCCAGCGAAGTTACTAATGAACCGCGAACTCCGAGGTAAGCTGCCAAGTATTGTAGGAGCGTCCACTGATTTTAGTGACGTACATGATAAGGATGCTCTACACAAACTAAAACGCAACATAGCTGCTGACCAGAGAAGAGGAGCCAGAGACCAACAGATCCAGAGAGGGGACACAGTATTGTGTAAAAATTTACACAGAACAAACAAGCTGGACGCTCGGTTCGAGTCTCAGCACTATCAAGTTGTGGAAAAGAAGGGAAATGCTGTTCTAATACAACAACCCCAAGGCCAAGTGAGAATGAGAAACGCTGCCAATGTAAAAAAGGTACCCGGCGACATGCAGTATAGTCCTGACTACACCGACGTCCCTAAAGCAGTTTACTCTCCCCCTGATACAACCCACTGGCCCCCTACTTCTACAACAGATATCGAAGACACACACCTCAACCCAATCGATGCACTTCCCATCTCCAGTCCAGACCCTAAGGAAACTGCTCAAGAACCCCTAACACCGGCCCTAACTGCCCCTAGTGGTTCAATCAGAACACCTAGAGTAAGATCCACCCCAGTGTGGCAAGAAGACTTTATAGTGACATAAATTTATAAAAAAAAGAGGGAAGATGTAGTGTCGAAGATCACGTACCAACGTGATCGGTACGAGAGCAGGGAGCAGCAGCAGCAGCGACATAGCTAGGGATATAGATAGAGAGATTACGACCGTTGATACACACATGTTGTTATAACCCTTGTTAAATAAAGATATGTTTACAACCACCACAATTGACTGTTGTTTATTACCAAACACCACAGTGTCCTACTGCATTATTGCACACATCTGTTGCATCTAGGGAACTGATCAGTGTTTTCTACAAAATATAACATTTAGAAAGTGTCCTAGTGCAGTAATAATTTATTGCTCCTGAGTTTGTTTCAGATTATAAACCTAGGCATGAACAACAAAACAATAGTCAAAAAATGTGCTTAACATATTTATGAAAAATGATTAGTTTATTGCTCAATATATTGAAACACATTTATTTTAAGTTTGTTCACCACTTTCAAGCAAGAATATAATGAAAAAAAACAAAATCAATTTTATATTTAAATGGGTGATTTTTATTTTAATGTGTCTTTTGAGAATGTGTAATTGTGTCAAAAGATAAAAACACAAATTTAAAAAAGGAACTGCAGCACTTAATGATATCAATCACAGAAACACATTGTTCAACCGTGATGTTTTAGTAATAAAACGTTTCTTTAACCGTCCTCATTTTGATTATTTGTAATAAGATTTTTGCTATAGTCTTCATTTTATATAAAAGAATATAAAAATAAATTTCAAGCTACATTGTCATCATCGAAATCTCCAGGTTGATTGTGTGGTTAATGAAACTAAGTAGGCAAATTCACTTAAATGAAAGATGTAATTGGGAAAAACAACCAAATTGTCTGAAATGGAAGATGAAATTATAAAATATACTATTCAATTGAATGAGTACAGTAATCAAAATGATGTGGCTAAAAATGTACATCATTAATAATCACTTTTTAAAACTCAAAATATGAAAGTACTGAAATGTTTGTGTTAAGTTCTTATTAGTGACTTGCTATCATCAAGAATCCACCCCAAAGAATGTTCTTTCTTTTATGATTTTGAGGAATAGATAATTAAAAACATGAGAGCTATGACGTAGTTATTATTGCAAGAACAGAGTCCTTCGTTTGTGATGATCAGTGATCTTTTTTTTTTTTTTTTACTAATCATACATCAAACTAAAGTCATGTATTAAAAAGAAATTGTTCATAACGATTACACACACACAAAAAAATAACTGAAGCAGTGAGTCCTGTGTTTATAAGAATAAATGGTGTCTATTAATCCATGCATAAGGTAATGGGTAGTCTGAATTTCTCTTAATTCAAATTGTGGTAAAGCCGGACTCTGATAATCAAATCTGAAGGAAAGAAAGCATCAAATATATAGAACATAAAGGAATCTATTTAAAAGGTGTTCTGAATTGTGAATAGAAAAGGATAAAATGCAGTTTGTTTAAAAATAGATAGTTTTGTAGTAAAAGATATAAAATTACAAAGAACAAATGCTGTACTCTATTGAAAAAGGCTGCTTCAATTGAGATTTTCTGGTACTGGGGGGTCTCAGGCTGTTAAGCAATTCCAAACTGAAACAGAACTAAGATATTGTTTAGTAGTAAAATAGCTTGGCTTTTTGGCTAAGATCAAAGTGTGGTATCTGTTCCGATGGGTGCTGCACTTCATGGATCGGTGTTGTCTTGGCCTTCGGGGCTTGGTTTCCGCCGGTCTGTGGGTCTGATCTGTCCTGTGCAGTTCTAGGAGGTCCACCCTCCCAGGCTTTACCTCCCCTCTTTGGGGAGGAGTAAGTTTATTGCTTACTGCCTGAGGTGCCCCTACCGGGGAATGCCGACGGGGCTGCCCAGGCAATTTTTTAACCTTCAGCCACCCCTTCTAGCGTCTATAAGTTGCAGAGTTGGGGAGTGTATGATCGAAGAAAGATAAAGTTTAATAGTACAATCGGGATTAGTTTCTTTTTTTGCTAGGGCATGTGACTGGCCGCTTGGTCTTATCGGACCTCTCCAACCTCCTGTCTTACCTAAGGAAGGGCCAAAGTGGAGCGTTGCAAATCATGTGACTATTTAAGCAACCAGGACGGAGACAGATTGCTCAGACCCTCAGCTACCTCCTCCCCAACTAAGATTCTACTTATTTTTGGCGGTTACATGTGAACACCCCGAAAAACTTAGCAGAAAGAAGAATCAATTATTTTAGAATTTAAAGTAGAAGATCAGTTTCGTATATAAATCTAACGTAAAATGAACACATATTTTGGGGTCATTTTAACTTTTTAGTGTTGTTAACTAATTGTTTTTACCACTAACCATATCCAAATGACAAAGTCGTAAAACCACACCTAATCGCCTGAAAAAGTATCCCCCCCCCCAACAAAATTCATGGGATTTATATCCAATTGAAAAAAACTCTTCGGCCTAACCTTGAATTGGAACAAATACATTGAAGACATTGCCAAGGCTGCTGCAAAGAAGGTTGGCTCCCTCTACCGTGCTAGTAAACTCCTCACACTTGACATTTTCCTGTATCTCTACAAAGCCACCATCCGTCCATGCATGGAGTATTGTTGCCACATTTGGGCTGGTGCATCATCTACTAGTCTCTCCCTCCTTGACAAGGTCCAAAAAGGAGTCACCAACTTAATAGGTCCCTCACTATCAACCAACCTCCAGCCCCTGTCTCATCGCCGCAATGTAGCATCCTTGTGCTTGTTTTACAAATACTTCAATGGATTATGCTCCGATGAACGGGCTACTCTGGTGCCCCCTCGACGTAAATTCACTAGACCAACTCGACAATCAGCTAAATCCCATCCATTCACTGTGGAGATCCCCAGATGCCGGAGATCCTTCTACTCCAATAGCTGCTCGTGCTGCTGGCCTCTGGAACTCCATCCCTGCTCCTTGTTTCCCCGACAGTACCGACATGCAGAGGCTTAAAACTAATGTAAACAGACATCTTGCTGCACAGCTCCCAACTAAGAATGACACTCTAAACCTACTCCCTAATTCTCAGTAGCGCCTTATGTCTACAATGGCGTCCTGCCTTGTTTGGGGTGAAACAAAAAATTAAAAAAATTTCGTTAGCTTCCCTAAAACGCTAGAAAGGACCGGAAATAGTTGGATAATTAGACGTTAAATTCATATGCAAAACTCTAACTTTTAAAATAATTGTTTCTTCTTGTTACCAAGTTTTTCAGGGTTATCATACGTAATCGCCTAAAAAAGTAGAATCTTAATCTATAATCAATTTAGGATAGGCCTATAGATTTAACATAAGATGATCCCCCATTTTCTGACTAGATAGCGTTTGAACGACATGTGACCATACTCTGAGGATTTAATTAAATCTTAATTATTTTCATCTGGGGAGAGGTCTGTTTCCACCCGGACTTAGGGTTGGTGGTAGAGTTAAGAGGGGAGGCATGTAGTATTTTGTTTACGTCATTTTTTCTCAGGCTATTTCTTAGAAATCCTCGATCTTTATCAGTTATTCGGTAGAGATTTTGATTTCATTGCACATGTCCTTAAACGCTATTAGGTTACAAACTTCATAAATTGGTGATCCTTCACATTAAATTTATGTGCGAAACTGATCCCCCGCTCTAAATTCTAAAATAATTTTGTAATTGAAACGTTTTTTGTTTTTTTGAAACCAGTAAAATGCAGATGCCTTTTCTTTTTTTAAATAAACATATTATTTATTCAAATTCAAATTTTCGATTCACACAGGAATCTTCATCAGGATAATAGAAAAAAAATTTTCTTCCTTTTTTTTTATTTAAAAAAAAAATATTGTCTATTATCTTGAAGATTCCTGTGTGAATCGAAAATTTGAATTTAAATAAATAATATATGTTTATTTTTAAAAAAGGCCTCTGCATTTTACTGTTTAAAAAAACAAACAAAAAAAAACGTTTCAATTACAAAATTTAAATGCATTCTATACAGTGGAAACTTTTTTTTTTTTAAATGCATTCTATACAGTGGAAACTCGAAAATAATTGTTTTTTTAATTGTTTTTTTTATTGCCATGTTTTTCAGGGTATTTACATGTAATCACCTAAAAAAGGTAGAATCTTATTGGCGGGGGGGGGGTGATTAGCATACGTACAAATTTAATATTACAAATATGCATGACATAAAATTAGAAATTTTGGTTCTTGTTGCTTTTACGAAAAAACTCTATTCAACTGTTGTTATTACATCGAAAGCAATTAACTGGAAATTAATTATTAATAAATGAACGTAAAAGAATACAGTAATGGAAAATTTAAGAATTTATTTTGTTTAAATTTGAATTTTGTAGTGAATGAAATCACTGAACGAAATTCAGCGAGTTACTTGCACAGTAACCACTCGTGCAACACCAAAGAAATCCATCATTTTTCACTGTTGATGGCACAAGTCGCATGTTATGGCCACAACTGCAGGTTTCTTCGCCAGAAATAAGCACATCGGCTTGCAAGAAATCGATCTGTTTAGCTTTTTCGGAAGTAAAATAAAGTACGTCTTCAAACTGGAACAAGTTCAGATCCATGATTGCAATTTAATAGAAAATCAACAGGACCGGCGACACAGTTATAAAAGTGTGTGTGTGTGGGGGGGGGGGGGGGGCTCTTCTAAAAAGTGGGGGGGGGCCCGGTTAAACACATAACTTCATTATTGATGACCGTAAAGTGGGGGGGGGGGCTTTTAAGCAACAAGAACCGATATTTTTAGCGAAGATTTTTAGGTAAAAAAAAGGCACTTCTGCCGTATATATGAAGCAGCTGCCGATTAAGAAATCGAAATTGAAGAGTTCCGTTTTTTTTTCTCCAAGTACCATTCATTCAGAATTCACCGGAAGTTGAATTTAGTATTTAGAAAATGGAGTTAAATGAGATTAATCTTCGAGACATTGGTAATTTAATGAACCAGCCGCAAAAAACAATAGATTTTTTACAGGCACACCGCCTGATTTCTTAGGGTTAGGGTTTAGGGTTAGGGTTAGGGTTTTTTTATTTAAATTTTTTTTACTTCATATAATAAAAAAAAGAAATTGTTAATTGTTTCTTGTTACCCAAAAGCAAATCAGTCTTGCATTTTTTTTTTATGTTGTAAAAAAATCACTTCCGGTTGAATTACCTCCCTTTATTTTCAGTAGAAGGACAAAAAATCTGCTGCTTCATAAATACGGCAGAAGTGCCCCCCCCCCCCAAAAAAAATATATTCTTAAAAATGATTCCCTGTAACCAATTTTTGATAATTGCAATAAATGGATATCAAGAAAATTTCAGTCTTAGTACTTTGACAAAAAATCCCGATTCAGTCTTGGAAATGGCTGAAACAGTTTACGATTTGAAAACCGGAAGAAAAAATGTAATATAGAAGACTACACTAAGCATGCGGAAAGTTTAAAGGTTTAAGGGTTGAAAAAAAAAATTAGCCCCCCCCCCCCCAAAAAAAAATAAATTGAAAAACTTTCTAAAAAAAAAGAAAAGATGTCTTTCAAATCGTAAACGGCTTCGGCCATTTCCGAGATTGACTCGGGATTCTCCGTCACAATACTGAAATCCTCTGGATACGCATTCATTACAAGTACCTACTTAAATTATAAGTGAAAAATTTTGGTGTGAAAATTAAAAAAACAAAACAAATAAAAAACTATTTTACAATTTAGAGTAGGGGGATCAGTTTGATAACCCAGTTCCGCACCAGATAGCGTTTTAAGTATGTATAATCAATTTTATTTTATTTTTTTTGGGGGGGGGGGGGGTTATATTGCAGTAGTTTGCTGCAGAAAGTTGCTGCTAAATTTTATCGACTAGTCTTGTCTATTTTTCAAAACCGTGACAGGGCTAGTTAATCCACTGTATTAATTTGGTGTCTTACTTTTGCGAATTTCTTTTCGGTTTTTGGGTTTTATTATTTGTTTCTTACAAAACAAAACATACTCTCTTAACTTAACCCTTCGCATGCTTAGTGTCGTCTGCCTTTTTACATTTATTTGCGGCATTCAAATCGCGAACCGTTTCGGCCATTTCCGGGACTGAATCGGTATTCTCCGTCAATACTCGGGACTGACTCTGTAAGTACAGAAATCCTCTGAAATTCATGACAAGTTACCCCACCTAATAAACTGGTATCGTCCGGGCCTTTGGGTCTGGATTTTCGCCGGTCTATTGGGGTTTTCTGGTCCTGGCAGTTCTAGGAGGTCCACCCTCCCAGGCTTCGCCTCCCCTCTTTGGGGAGGAGTAAGTTTATTGCTTACTGCCTGAGGCGCCCCTACCGGGGAATGTCGACGGGGCTGCCCAGGAAATTTTTAAATGGCCAGAGTGCTCACCTCTCGAGCGCTGGCTTATCTAATCCCACTTTCCCGACCTTGTGTCACATCGTAACTTCATGACAAGTAGCCGTGTTTTTATAATCGCTGAGTTATCTCCCATTTCTCGTTCGTTTCTTTTATCTGAAAGGAAAATATTAACAAAAGAATTTCATGTACCGATTATTACGATAAGTCTTACAGATATTGAAATGTAAAAATAGATTTCCTTTCTTTTTTATTTAATGTTCCTATTTATTTATTTTTTTAAGAAAATAGATTTAAAAAATAAGGAAAAATATGTCAAACGGAAATTCAAAGTAAGAGAAACTTTTCAACAGTTAAAATATGCAAGTCTGTAAAGATAAATATATAAAATATTTGTTTCAAAGTCTTCATTGGAATTGGATATGAAGCACAATATTAGAACCAACTTCTTTTCGCTTCGTCTTAACTTTTCTCCATTCCGACTTTTTAGATCAACAAGAAACGGCCATTCGCATTTCTCTAAATTTATCTCAACGCGTCGTTCAGCATGTCATGATCTCGAAAAAAAAAATGCAATTTTTGAACTATCGCATATCGTCCTTCCGATAGAATTACATGGGTCGGGAAACGACGTGTTTACCTTTATTTAATATCCTTTATTTCTCTTTTGAAAAAGAAATAAATTTTTAAAGAAAATAAGGAAAAATATGTCAAACAGAAATTCAAAGTAAGTATAACCCTCTATAATTTTTTTTTGGGGGGGGGGGGGGGCGATTGTCTAGAATAGTTAACAGAATAAAAGGGATAAAAAACAAAGACAAAAAAAAACAAATAGTCAACAAATAACTGTTACGAAAGGCAAGAAAATGTAATCTTCTATCGCTCTGCGTAGATTTTAATTTGGGAACTGTTTTTAAGTGTTTGGGGTTTTTGTACTGATATCGATCCTGAACCAGTTTTCGTGAGGTTCGACTCGGAAGCGTTCGGCTGTCCTACGCAAACGACCGAGTGTTGACGAGCCGAATGGTACCAGACGACAATTTTGATACGGTGCTGCGTCCTGTGATTGTAAGTTATATTTTCAAGAAATTTTCTAAAAGAAACAACAAAAAAAAAACAAGCAAAACATAGCGAAGTTACTGTTATCAAATAATTTTTTTTTTATTTAAATACGTTGCTGCGTCCTATAATTTTTAGTTATAGTTGCAAGAAATTTTTTAAACAACAAAACAAGCAAAACAGCGAAATTACTGTTATCAAATAAATATTTTAAACCCTAAACCCTAACCCTAACAACAAAAAAAAACAAGCAAAACATTGTTATCATAGGACGCAGCAAAATTGTCGTCTGGTACAAATCGGCTCGTCAACTCTCGGGCGTTTGCGTAGGACAGCCGAACACTTCCGAGTCGAACCTCACGAAAACTGGTTCAGGATCGATATCAGTACCGGTTTTTTTTCTGATTTTTTATCGCTATCCACAAGGCGCTAAAAAAATAGATATCCAAGATGGCTGCCATGCTTAACTTGATGTGAAGATTCGATGTCGTCTTTTTTTTAACAAGTGAAAAATCGAAAATTAAACTAAAATACAACTAATAATTGTTATCAATCTTTGGCCTTTTGGCTAGGAACAAAGTGTAGTATCTGTTCTGATGCTACACTTTTTTGTCCTCGGTCAGTGAAGGAGCAATCCTTCTAGACTGAAGCAATTTTTATGTTTGTTCCAATCCAGAGTTCCCCTTTTTGGAGAGCTTGATTTTCTCCACGTTAAAACCCGACCTTGTGTCTAACTCTGCCCTCGTGGGGAGGCAAGTAAATAGCAACTTTCACGAATTGGTCAAATATTTAATTTCCGACAGATCTGTATATGTTTAACTTACTGAAACTGTTTCTTTATTTTAAAATACTTTGCACTATACCGAAACATCCGATGACACCTGGCGGACATGTTGTTTTTCAACACCTTGTAGATAGCAATAAAAAATCAGAAAAATACCAACCATTTAAAAACAGGGCACTTCTGTAGTTTAGATGTGAGTCACAATTTATTCCATGAAAAATGCCAGTATACTGAAATCATATGCCCTTAATAGGGTTAAGATGAAAATTCATATATGCTAAATGTATAAAAGCAAGGAAATTCCCAAATTTTTACACTTTTATTGTCATTGAGGGTATGCGAGCACAACAGGGGTATGTATTTTACTGGTAGGAATTCTCACACACTTCATCCACTCATGCATAGAGATTTATACTGTAGTGATGTGATAATGAAATGGTTTGGTTGATATGTAGTCATACCCTTAATGACAATAAAAGTGTAAAAATTTGGGAATTTCCTTGCTTTTGTACATTTAGTATATATGAATGTTCATCTTAACCCTATTAAGGGCATATGATTTCAGTATACTGTCATTTTTCATGGAATGTCACTACTTTTGTAAAGGCTATGCCTCAATACAATGCCTTCTCATAAGGTTTTTTGGAATTTTCTGGAAAACTAAGGTATATGGTAAACTGAAATTAAAATGTCATCAACTAGACCCTAGAACCTCTATCTCTGCCAAAAATCAGCTGAATCCATCAAATAGTTGATGAGATACAGGGTGGCACATACGTACACACAGATAACATGATTTCATGATTGAACTTTCTGGATCTCTGGGTTGCCTTGACTGATGATGGTGAAATTCTACACACTTATAGAACCTATCCAATAACAATTTTGTGCAAAGTTTTAACTAATTTGGTTTTTGAGTAATGATTGATCAAAGAAATGAGATTTCCAGCATAGCCCATTCTTGAAGTCTATTAAGGGATAGAGCGCTCTCACGCCTCCCTTGATTTGCTTTCCTTTTCTGAAGACGGGCAGACAATCAACCGGAAGTAACATAGAATTAGAGGTTTTTATCCAAAATAACAATAATAACAGCGAACAGTGTTTTTTATTTAATAATGTAAAAATCTATTTGATCTAAATGATTTTTTTTGGAGGGTATAATCTAAAACTTTATAACAGTGTATTTTTAATAATGTAAAATCTTATAAAATGAATAGTCAAGTGATTTTTTTTGGAGGGTATAATCTAAAACTTTATAACAGTGTATTTTTAATAATGTAAAATCTTATAAAATGAATAGTCAAGTGATTTTTTTTTTTGTATAATTAAAATAGTCAACAGTGATTTGTTTTTTGGTATAATTTACAACTTTCTAAAAACAGTCAACAGTGATCTTTTTTTTTTTTTGGTATTATTTAAAACTTTATAAAACGAAAATTTATCATTTCTCTGGTATAATTTAAAACTTTACAAAAACTGATTTTTTTAATCCAACAAACAGCTAACATTCATTTTTTAATCTAATTTAAAACTTTAGGATGTCTGATTTTTTTTTTCTTTAATTGAAGAGAATAAAGTTCTGGAAGAAATAATTTCTGTACCTGTAAAAAGTCTATAGTTTTTTGTGCTCGCTGGTTAAAGTACGAATATATCGCAGATTGAGGTCATTCAGCTCTATTTTTGGATAAAAAATTCAGTCTAAGCCACTTCCGGTTGATTGGGTTGAGTGAATGAAACTCTTCAATTTTTATTTCTGATCCACAGTGACTCACATCTAAACTACAGAAGTGCCAAAAACAGTTTCAAAACATGCTACACAGATCGATAAAAGATTAAATTTTCTTGCCTTTGGTAACAGTTATTTGTTGACTATTTGTTTTTGTTACCACTTTTCTTCTGTTAACTATTCTAGACAATAGGCTTTTTTTAAATATGGATCTGCACTTATTTAATTCTCTTTATGAAAAAGATATTCTTAATTTAGAAATGTGATACTTAGAAGGCAATACAATACAGAGGTGTGACGGATATACACAAGTTGGAGCAAATAAGACATATAATGGTGGAACAAATTAAGTAGTTTCACCCTTAATACAATGTATACATACACATATATATATATTTATTTATTTATTATTATTATTTTTTTTTTCAACAAATACACATATATCTGTTTATCTACACAATGTTACAATGTTATGTAATACCTGTATGAAGATGGTCTGGTGGAAACTCTGTATAATATAATATTTTTAATATTTCGGGAACTCTTTCCTTCTTCAGAACCGTACTCAACTCAAGTTCAAGCGTGCATATGAAGGAAGCCGTAGGATACAGTCTCGCAGAAAATACCGGTTAAATTTGAATTTCAAACAAGATTCAAAAATAAAATAAACTTTTATTTTTTTATATTTATTTATCTATTTATTTTAATATTTTATTTATCTGTTTTTTATCTAATTTATTTATTCATCCATTTACCTTTATTAAACTTCTTTTTTGTTTTTACTTTTTAGAATCTTTCCTTTTTTTTCGTTAAATTTTAAATTCTAATCTATTCTATTCTTAATTTGTTTTTCTATTTTCTTGTAATTCATTAATTTAAATTTCATATGTTTTGGTTAGTTTTCGCAAGTAATAAGTGACTCACATCTAAACTACAGAAGTGCCAAAAACAGTTTCAAAACATGCTACACAGATCGATAAAAGATTAAATTTTCTTGCCTTTGGTAACAGTTATTTGTTGACTATTTGTTTTCGCAAGTAATAAGACAAGACGATGAGTATCAGGTTAGACCAAGATGGCTGACTGCCAGTCTCGTTTATTCACGTTCCCAACGAGATGTTATATTCTAAGGGAGGCAACTCTCGTCGGTACAGAATGTCTAGTAATATAATATGTCCCTTTTTAAATAATCTTTTTCTTTTCTTTAGTATCCATGCAATATGATCTCTGTTTTTTTTACTTCTAGCTTGATGGATAGTCTCATCTGCCGTTCAGATCTGGTTGTTGTGTGGTCTCAAGAAGCGAGGGTTGGGCATGCTGTTTTCGCAGTTTCCTCCCTTGGGAGATGAACGTCTTCATGGGACTCCGATTTGTCAGCATCGACTCTCTCGTTGGGTGGTTTGGGTACTATGTGTCGTCGGATTGTTGTTCCTTCGCCCTTCGTCTATAGAACATTAATGCGTGTTGTGGAGGCTGTTCCAACAACGGTGCCTTCCTGATTTGAAAAGTTGGGGCTTCATACCCATCCTGGTTTACCGTTTTTAACTGGTGGTAACTCATTTTCTCTATGTGATAGACATTGTGTTAGTCGTTGTTGGACCTTTTGGTTCTCTTCCCTCTGTCTGAAGCATTCGAGATTATGGGTCTTTTGCCTTCTTTCATTGTTTATTACACAGTTCCATTGTTTTGGGAGTAGTTGTGACATGCTGGATCCCCAGTCGTTTTCAAGTTTAGCATAGTCTTTTGCCTTCTTTGACAATGCTTTCATTATTTTTTACACAGACTTCTACTGCTCCATTGCTTTGGGAGTAGTGAGGGCTGTTTGTGACATGCTGGATCCCCAGTCGTTTTCAAGTTTAGCTTAGTCTTTTGAGGTGTATCGGCTTCTTGGAGCCATTCTTAAGATGACCGATTCTCCGTGTCTGGCCAAGATAGCCTTCAGACTCCCTATTACAGCTGTGGAGGTTAGTTATGTAAGCATGCCCATCTCTGTAGAATAGGAAGACAGTCTAATTCTAACATGTAAAAAACTTTATTGGGTCATCTTCGTTGTGATGAAAGAGAAGCATGTTAGTAACTGAATATGTCTATGAGATTTTTGCTATGGATTTGCACGTCATCTTGCATGCATATCACTCCGACCTCATTCTCTAATACGTGTGACATGCGTCTCTGGTAGATCTCACAAAAGGGAGACTGTTAAATTTGTACGATCAAAATGGCAGATGAAGGCCGTAAGTGTACAAGATTCCGATGAAAGTGGAATTTTCCAATATCCACTGTTGACATCCAGTTTGCTCATGATTCTCACTTCCCCTAACTGGGCCAGAAGGTGGTCAACTGTGGAGTTAACGTTTTATTCATTTGTTGAGCTTTGTGAGGTCAACACATATTCTGACCTTCCCGTTTGTTTTCTGTACTACATGGGGGAACACAATTTGGTGGTCAATCTTGCTTATGACCCCCAGCTTTTTTATTCTCCAGAGTTCTGTCTGCATTTTTCTCATAAGGGGTAGTGGTATGCGTTGTCGTGTGGGTACTGAGTATGGCCTAGCATCTGCATTTAACGATATACTGTCTTCTTTCTAAAATATGTCTAAGCCTGTGAATAGGTCTGGCTTGAGGACTTCGATGAGTGGTCTACTTATAACGGCTCCTCAAGATGGGGATAATGAATATCCGCTGTTTTGTTGTCGCATCGTTATTGAGACGGTTGCACTTTGAGAAAAATGCAATGTTTTGTGGCCATCTGAGCGGGCCAGTAGGTCTCGACTTAGTTTGTAGACATACTTAAGCCTGTGAATAGGTCTGAGATCTTCTTTGCTGATGATGATGTGTAGGCTTAGGTGGACAGTCACAAGCTTCGGTGGCTGGTCTACCTAATAACGGCTCCTCAAGATGGGGGATGATGAATATCCACTGTTTTGTTGTCAGCTTTTTATGCGAGACGGTTGTAGTGCTCATTCTAGTCACTTTGGTAGAACGTGTTGCGGAACATGTAGGATTTTGTGGGCATCTGAGAGAGAAGTAGGTCGCTCCTTAGTTTGTAGATGTCCTCGGAGATTGCAGTCACATCTGCACCAGAGTTTAGTTATAATTGCGGTAGTATTCCATTGATGGTTATGTCAGTTCGTCAATCGTTTGGTCAGGCTGGTTTTTGATATCGTCAGGACCCCAAGATATGGTCACTTTTACTGTCGTCCGAGTCACGCTTGATCTCATGTAGTCTTCTCCTGCAGCAACATTGGGCATAGTGGCCAATGATGCTGCAATTGTGGCAGGTGACTGAAATGGCAGTACATGCACATCTTTGATGACAGGGATTGTTAGCGTAGCGGTGACATCCAGCTTCTGCTGTGTATGCCCTTTCTTCTGCGTTTTGCCTGGTATTGACTCTCCTTGTCTGCGAGTTCCATTGTTATTGACGGCATGAACAGCAACATTGCTTTTATCTAATCGTTCACTACTGGTGCATCCTGGTGATAGCAGGAGACATTGTGATTTCATTTTCCCACATTACCATGCACGGCTGATGGGCCCATCTAAGGTGAGGTGTGGAAGAATTTGGAGATTCTCTGACAGCTTGGGATCTATGTACCCAACTAAAATTCTGTCACGAATTAGTTTCTTGTGGACGACCATAAAACTCTAATCTAGTCCGGACACTTTTGTAATAGTTGAACCGTCGAATTCAATGTTCCTATGGCTGTGTTTGTCTCCTGATTGCATGTTGTCTTGGGTGGATAGTTACAATCTTGAGATATTTGATAGCTGCTCAACCTAATAACGGCTCCTCAAGATTGAGGCTAACGCCGTTGTGTCGTCAGATCTTTATGTGAAACGGTTACAGTCATGGACGGCGGCACCTTTTTAACTTGCCCCCCTCTCACTTTACGGTCATCAATAATGAAGTTATATATGCATGTGTTTAACCGGCCCCCCCCCACTTTTTAGGAGAGCCCCCCCCCCCCATTTTTATAACTGTCCCCCTGGTCCTGACAGTGATCATTCCAGTGACTTTGAGCAGAATGCATCGCGGATCATGCAAAGTTTTGTGAGCATCTGAGATGACTGGTAAGTTTTTGTAGAGGTGCTCAAGGATTGCAGTCACATCTGCACCAGAGTCTAATTTGAATTGCAGTGGTACTCCATTGATGGTGATGCCGGTTCGCCAAGGTTTGCGCAAGCCGATTTCTGATATAGTCAGTACACCAAGCTATGCACCATGGTCATGTTCACTGTCATCTGAGTCATGCTTAACCTCGTGTAGTCTTCTTGATCGCCAACATTGGAGATAGTGGCCAATTATAGTGCAATTGTAGCAGGTGACTGAAATGGCGGGGCATGCACATCTCTGATGACGGGTCTTGTTACCACGGCGGTGGCATCCAGCTTCCAGTCTGTACTGCTGTGTATGTCCTTTCTTCTGCTGTTCCTCATAATGAGGTTTTTCTGCGACTTCCATTGCTATCAGCTAGTCGTTCACTACTGATGCAGTCTGGTAGTTTAATCATCTCACATTTCCATGCGTGTCTGATGGCCCCGTATAAGGTGAGGTCTGGAATCATTTGGAGAGTCTCTGACAGCTTGGGTGTTGGAATTTATTTAAGCCCCTCTCACGGATTGGCTGTCAGGCATTGCAACCCCTATTCCCTTAGGTGTCACATGAGCCAGCCCTTAAAAACCCTTGCACACGGTTTCCCGCCCTCTTTTTCGACGACTCCACTCAAGTCAGCAATATATTGACTGGTATCCTTAGTGACAACAGACCACGACGGCAGTCACAGAGAATGACCTCCCGCAGTTATCCGAACTCTATACAGATAAGTTCTCGTGAACCATGTTTTCGCAAACCCCCCTTCTCAAATTCACTATGCCTAACTGAACTTTGAAAACTCTGTTTGTAAATATTCTATGACTCCATCTTTCTCTTTCTTAGTAAAATTGCTGTGAAACTACATTCTGGTGTTTTGTGTTCCTTCTCTCAGGCTTTCGTCCTATATCTCTCTTTTGATGATTTATCTGCACATTGTTACCCCATTCTCACGTGCGAGAATTGAACTTTATTTACAGGATTATTTTAATCCCAACATGGGATCTATGCACCCGACTACAATTCTGTCACAAATTAGTTCCTCGTACAGGTCTCTAAAATTGCAGTTCTTAGCCTGTACATGGAGATCTGTGATAAAAGAACTAACTGACTAACCTTCTTTCTCTGGTTGAACTTGGCCCGTTCGTATATTACGTTCAATTTGCCGTTGAAGTGATTGTTGAACATTGACATAACTATGTTAAAGTTTTGAGCTTCGTCAAGCGAGAGCTTGAATTTAGCGATAATGTCCTCTGCTTTATCACTCATGCAATATATTAGAATGACATGAGACTGGCTTTTTATCTAGTCCGGCCACTGTCTTGTATCGGTTAAACTGTTGAATCCATTTTTCATATAATTTGGGATGGTTTATGCTTCTGGTGGCGCTACATGCTCTTCATTATTTTTATTTGTGGAGTTTTATTTCTTTTCTGTTATTCGTTTTTTCAGCTCAAATTTTTGTTTAACTCTTTCCGTATTTGTTGCTCACTTCTGTTTTTGTCAAATCCCTTATTCTGAAATCATGTTTCGTTAAGTTTTCGTCAGTAATAAGATGATGCGTATAAGTTTAGACCAAGATGGCAGTCTTGTTTATTCACATTCCCTACGAGATGTTACATTTCAAGGAAGGCAACGCTCATTTCTACAGAATTTCTAGTAACATGACATTATATTTTTCACTCCTGAAACAGTGATAATATATTTATAATAAATTTTTATTTTTAATTCAATAATTTTTAGATCGATACATATTAGTGATTGGACGATTCCAATATTTTACCTGATTCCGATACAATTACCGATTCTGTTATAAATTCCCGATTCCAATACAATTTCTGATTCCGATTCTAAAATCGCCTAATCGCCTTAAAAAGTAGAATTTTATTTTTATTTTTTTTTCGGTGGGGAGGGTCGCGGCGAGTTCTCATCTACTTTTAAATGAAGTTATAATTTCCTTTTTAATTTGACAAACATCTTAACGTTTTCCCTTGATGTATTGCATCCAAGATTTGGGCATTTATAACGACAGCTAACACAACGAAAAAGGGGTGCAAAACACAAATAGGAAACAAATAATTGTTACCAAAGGCAACATAAGTTACTCTTCTACGAATCTGGATAAGTTGATTTGTGTTTTAACTTATTTTAAAGCGTTTTTTAGTTCGATTTAAAACTAGTGTCTCGACACCATGTTAAAATTGAAAACACAAAATCGCCATATTTGATCTATCATAACGATCATCATCGATTTAACATCTGTTTTCCATGCTGGCATGTGTTGGACGGCTGTTAGAAGTTGCCTTTCAAACTAAACTATCTCTAGCTAGGTTTTTTATCCTTATTTCTATCAAATCAATCCTTATCACTTCCTCCCAGTTTTTTTGTTTTTTGGGGGAGGGCTTTCCTTACCAACTGATCCTGCTACCTCAACTGTACTACATCTATTAACCTTAGCACTCTCATCCATTGTTCCAATGTGCCCAAACAAACGAAGTCTCCTGTTCTGTACACATCTCCCTATACTGTGCAGATTTAATCTTCCTCTGAGGTCATCAGATCTAAAGACTCACATTACACATCCATCATGTAATTGTCATATTACTTTTCTCCATACAACACATGTCCTCAACCTTTTAATGAAACGTCTACCTTAAATGAATTGCTTTTAATGCATGTTTGAAGGTTTTCCTTGGCTTTCCCAAGCCAACTGATCCTGTTACATCAACTGCACTACATTTATTAACCTAAGCACTCTCATCTATTCTTTAAAAGTTACCAAACCAACGAAGTATCATGTTCTGCACACACCTCCCTATACTGTCCAGATTTAATCTTCCTCTGAGGTCATCAGATCTAAAGTTATCTTTAAGATTTACACATTCAACATAGTGTCAAATTACTTTTCTCCATGCAACACATGTCCTCAACCCTTTAATGAAATGTCTACCTTAAATGAATTGATTTTAATGCACGTTTGAAGTACTATAAATTGTGATTTGCTTAATAATATTTCTTCTTCATTCACAGATAACAGAGACGAAAACAGATGACCTCCTTAACTTGACATTTACCAGAAAGAAATTCTTTTTGCGGTTGTGATCAGCCTTTCCATAAGTTCTTATTAAACTAATGCAGATGGATACACCTGTTGAAAACAGACCTTTTGCCTGTGGATCATGCAAATTAGCCTTTGCAAGAAAAGGAGATTTAACACGACATGTACGAACTCATACTGGAGAGAAACCTTTTTCTTGTGAAGTGTGTTCTTCGGTCTTTTCAAAAAAATCTCATTTAACCATGCACATCAAAATACACACTGGAGAGAAACCTTTTTCCTGTGAAATATGCATGTCAACATTTTCAATCAATGCTAATATGAAAAGACATATGCGAATACACACTGGAGAGAAGCCATATTCTTGTGAGGTTTGTGGGACCTCTTTTACAACGAAGTCACACTTGAAAAATCATATGACAATACACACTGGAGAGAAACCATATATTTGTGAAATATGTGAGACTGCATTTTCTTTGAAAGGTAGTTTAATTCAACATATTCGAACACACACTGGTGAGAAGCCATATTCTTGTGTAGTGTGTGGAACTCCTTTTACAAAAAATTCAAACTTGAAAAATCATATGAGAATACACACTGGAGAGAAGCCGTTTTCTTGTGAAATATGTGGAAAATCATTTTCTGATAAAAGTAATTTAAACCAACATATCAAAACTCATAGGGGAGTTTGAATTACCTACTGGGGAGTTTGAATTATCTATTAGACACTATCCTCAAGTGTCTTCAGTCTCTCTTTACAAGTGTTTGTCAGGACAACCTGACATGAGGATAATTCACCTTACAAGTAAACCCTGACCAAATATTAAAAATAACATAGTATTCGAAGCACAAATAAAATCCCCTCAGCACAGCTATACACTGGCTCATACGAGGAATAGTGCATCTTCTCCTAGTGATGATACTGCAAGTAACAACACTTACCTGGATACTCCACCAGACTAGATGAATTCTTGTCCTGGAATCTGGTAAGACCAAGAGACCACAAGATATACTACAACATAGTCAACTGGTCAATTGGGGAGAGGAAAAGTAATGTTCTTAACTTCTTTACAAACTCCACGTTTGAGAAATAAAGGAGAACTTTAATAGAATATTCTAATATCAATGTATCTCATATAGAGATCAAGTGTTAGCCCCAAGAAGGAGCCTCTTGATTTCTGAGAACTTCGACTGAAGTAAAATGAAACGAAACTAACAATTGCACTTAAAGGGACGGTTAGAATCTTATAAAGATCTCTCGGTTTGAGTCTCTGAAATAGTGGGTGAATGTATGGCATGTGGTAAGATGCCCCAAACTCAGCAAAAACAAAAAGATAAGAAAATTGAAAAAAACGAAGGTCTAATCATTAGACATTTATTTGATCTTTAATCAGACTCTAATAAGAAACTGGAATCTCAATTATTTCAGTAATCATGGGAGCCACTGGGTTGATGAAAAAGGGTTGCAAGGCATATGTATGGTGTGTAAGAAAAATACACAAAACAAAATAACTGCCATTAACCAACTTGCCTTGCCAGTTATAGCATACAGCTTTAGCATTATAAACTGTCCACAAAACATTATAAACTGTCCACATTAACAGACTCGACACAAAACAAGGAAAATGTTGACACTTTACAGAATAATGTACAGAAACCAGTGTCTACCAGGGTTATATTTGTCCAAAGGAGCAGGAGATATGGGTCTCTCAGAAATTAACCATCAACATCGAGCAACTATTGTAAGCATTGGCCAATATCTGATGAGCTCCCAGAATCTAAACCTTAATGAAATATTTGAATACCTATGTATCTCATATAGAGGTCAAGTGTTAGCCCCAAGGAAGGGGCCCCTTGATTTCTGAGAACTTTGGCATAGTATTCGAAGCCTAAATAAGATTCCCCTGATACGGCTATAGACTGGCTAGTAAGAGGAATGGTGAAGCTTCTTCATGTAATGTTACCTCAAGTAACAACACTTAGCTGGATACTCCACCAGACTAGATGAATTCTTGTCCTGGAATCTGATAAGACTAAAAGACCACAAAAAGATATACTATAAAAATTGAACTGGTCAATTAGGAAGAGAAAAAATATTCTTAACTTCTTTACAAACTCAATGTTTGACACGTAACAGCGAACTTTAATGAAATATTCGAATACCTATGTATTTCCGAGAACTTCGACTGAAGTAAAATGAACCAAAAAAGAGACCCCACATTTTTTAAGTATACAGTTCTTATTTAATACAGAAATCACACTTGCAGGGCCATATAACAATACAAACTGGAAATAAACCACAACTTAAAGAGACTTATGAGTACACACAGTGTGTACATATCTCCACTGGACCATCTGTAAAAAATGAATATTCAGTGTAGCAGCAGGTCCTGGGAACATATACAAGAAAGAACTTGGAAATAAGTCATACACCATCAACTATAAACCTTATTATGATGCATCAACATAAAGAAACAAGAGTCAATAGAAAAACCTCCATCACAAAACTGGCCAAACATTTTGGACAAGACTGTCTCACTAAAGAGAGCAGAAATAGCTTAAGTAAAATCTGGAAAAATGGGCCAAATATTTTCTGTGTGAACTATCCCAGGAATTGATAGATAAGGAAGTCTATGTAGACTGTCTCCACTATAATCAGGAGATGATGATGATGATGACTGTTCAAGATCAAGGCTTGGTGACAAATGTTTTTAAGAAAATGAGTGATCTCAGTGACAACAACAAATGGAGAGTGTGAGCCACCTGACATCCAGTTGTAATATTCTGCTGGGGGACAGCTACTATATAATGTGCCACAATGGAGTGTGTAAATAGTAAGAGAGCGGCCAGGAATCCATAGTAAAAAAAAACTGGAAAAATGGGAGAATCAACAGTATGCCAAATATTTTTGTGTGAATTATCCGAGGAATGTATAGATAAGGAACGCTCTGTAGATTGACTGAAAAGAGGATCTCTCCATTATGACAAGGAGAGAATGATAATGGCTGCTCAAGATCAAGGCTTGATGACCAATGCCTTTAAAAAGATGAGTGGTCTCAGCAACAATAACAAGTGCTGGTTCTGCCAGAAATACACCAAGACCTTCCATTCTAGAAAACTGGAAGAATGGGCTGACCAACAACGTGCTAAGTATTTCCTAGGTGAATTATCCTAGGAATATATAGATAAGGAAGGCTCTGTAGACTGGCTGAAAAGAGGATCTCTCCATTATGACAAGGAGAGAATGATAATGGCTGCTCAAGATCAAGGCTTGATGCGACACAACGGAGTGTGTAAATATCTTCACTGGACTATTTGTAAAAAGTTGAATATCCAGTGTAGCAGCAAGTCCTGGGAGCATATACCAGAAAGAACAGTTGGAAATAAGTCATACACCATCAACTATGCAATTCCTACAGCTACATACTTAGAAAACGGAGCTGTTAACCCTGACATAGTGATATGGGACAAAAGGGAGAAAGTAGCAACCCTAGTTGAAGTCAGTGTCCCTAATGATGCAGGATTAAACAGAGCTGAAAGGGAAAAGATTACGAAATACCAAGGTCTTATGTACGACATGAAAAGAAACTGGAATCTTAGGAAGATCATCATTCCAGTAGTGATAGGATCAACCGGGTTCATGAAAAAGAATTTCAAAAACTACCTGGCAAATATACCCAGTGAACCAAGTGCTAGAGAAATACAAACAATTGCACTTAAAGGGACGGTTAGAATCTTAAAAAAGATCTATTTGTTCCAGTCTCTGAAATAGCAAGTGAATGTCAAGTATCCAGTCAGATGCCCCATCCACAGTAAAAAAATACAAATATAAGAAAATTGACAAAAACAGTGAAATCAGGATTTGCACAGATTTTAAATTTAAACAATCATCATTTAAATAAATTAAAATCTCTTAAAAAATTAATTATTTTTGAGAATTTCTTTTCTTTGCAATTCAACAGAAATGAAAAAAGGGGAGTCAAATTTTTCTAAACATCATAATACTGCATGTATTTCTACTTTTTATTTAAGAATTTACAGCAACTTAAAAAAAATATGGCACCTTAAAATCAAAAATAAAACTCTTTTGCTTCATATAACATGAAAATTTTAATCGATTCGAATAAGTTTTGTTTCAGATTTCATAAAACGATATAAGGGAGAATCACATAGAAAAAAAATTTCCTCAATATATGTCATGAAAACCGCATTTAAAAAATAAATTCATCAAATAATGAATAGGTATAAAATATTTTGTGAAAATATGACCATTAGTTGATGTTTCCTAGATTTGTGCTAACAGATAAAAAATTGCAGTTGTTTTCAGGCGTCGATAATGTAAATACGCTCCTCTCTCCAAAAAATCGGTGCCTTCTTGCTGGGTTGCAGTGTCAGTGCATTCTTTGGTTAAGATGCGTTGTGGGGATCTCTTGGAGTTGAACCTGCTTCTTGCTGCATCAAATGTGACGTGGAGATATTCCAGGGTCGAATTCTCTATTATAAGACTTCAAATGTGATACGATCCTGGCCTGAAGAGTCACTTAGTGTGATATTCTGGGTGACTTAGCAGTAAATATAGTTTTATATTATACTGCTGTGTCTAAACAGCCACAAAACTTTGATATTGATGCTGTTTGTGTAGAAATTGTATAAGTGGTTGGTCGACATTTCTGATACGCGCTTTCTCAATCCAATAACTGATCTTTGCGTACTGTGTCCGGCTGCTTGCTGGAATACATGGCTGCATATTTCTCATTATTTTCATACACTGAAAACAATTTTTAAAAATCTGACCCCCCCCCCCCAACCTTCTCCCCTTTTCTTTTTTCTCAGTAGTCCCTTACGTCTACAGTGGCGGCCTGCCTTGTTTGGGGTGAACCATGTTAAAAAAAAAAAAAAAAGTTATGTTGATAATATTCACCTATATTAAAGCTACATTGTGTTAAATATAGGGGGGGGGGTAAATTCTATGGTTGGCTTTGGAGGAGGTCCCTAATGTATACGTTATGGATCAATATTTTTAATTAATCACATTAAAATATATTTCTTTTGAAAAAAGAAACGCAGAGCAAGTGAAAAAAAAACAGATTAACTTTGTTTACGATCATTTTTCATTTTCATCTGAGGTTGACTTTTGTATATAAAACTAATATAAAACTAAATGAATAAATGCGAAAGTATTTGATTTATTTGCCATCAAAACGGGTTACTGTTATTTAAATCAACAATACTGAAAGAACACACTCGATGAAAGAACACGTGCCGGATGATTTTTGTCCTTCGCGCTGAATATCAGCAGTAGTAGTTCTTCTTTCTTCTCTTCACCGATGACAGAGACGTCACTTTTAGTATTAGTAATAGAGGCAGTTCTTCTGTCTTCTCTTCACTGACAACAGTCCAAAAACAATAGATAAACCTGTGGCACAATGCATGATCTTTTGGGGAGCTAAGTTCTCCCCATTATATTCGTAATCCTTATGCCAGACTTATTTCAAAAACAGTAATTCTTTGTGTTTTGCGATCACTGAGTGCACCTGTGCCTCAGTCATATTTTGGAAGACGGAAGGTCGGTGTCAAACCAATTCAATGACAGGTGCATGTGATGGGTTCAGAGATCAGACCAGTCGTCGTTCGAGAAAATCAGTTATCAAACTCAAGACATCTGACAAGGCGTACAATGATGACGGCTATATTCCTGTCTCCCTCTCACTCTCCCCCCGCCCCCTCTCTCTCTCTCTCTCTCTCTTACTCTCTGATAAAGAGATTCAGGGTCGGCTTTTGAAATCTGAACAAGACGCATTTCTCGCACTCTGCCATCTTCGAGTTGTAATTATGTTTCTTTTTGAAATATAAAAAATTATATTTTTATATAAAAAGTAAAATGGTTTGTTCATAATGTTTGATTTCCAGCATTTCTCGACCAAACAGCCAGCCAGCCAGAAGCAAACGATGATTGATCACTGGCAATAACAAAAAGAGACATTGCACATATTTTCACATGTCGTCACATATCATCCCAAGATCCACCCCGTCAAACAGTCGGATCACATTGATCGGATCACATTGGTTCCGCAACCAAGATATACCCCTTCGGCCAAGCCATTGGATCACAAACCGACACTCATTCAAAACCTGTGCCTCAGTCATATTTTGGAAGACGGAAGGTCGGTGTCAAACCAATTCAATGACAGGTGCATGTGATGGGTTCAGAGATCAGACCAGTCGTCGTTCGAGAAAATCAGTTATCAAACTCAAGACATCTGACAAGGCGTACAATGATGACGGCTATATTCCTATCTCTCTCTCTCTCTCTCTCTCTCTCTCTCTCTCTGGTAAAGAGATTGAAAATTCAGAGAGACTGGTTCTTGAAATCTGAACAAGATGTGTTTGTCGCACTCTTCCATCTTCGAGTTGTAATTATGTTTCTTTTTGAAATATAAAAAATTATATTTTTATATAAAAAGTAAAATGGTTTGTTCCATTATTACATAATGTTTGATTTGCAGCATGATGGTCCCGACCAAACAGCCGGCTAGCCAGTCCCAGAAGCAAACAATGATTGATCACTGGCGATAACAAGATGAGACATTGCACATATTTTCACATGTCGTCACATATCATCCCAAGATCCACCCCGTCAAACAGTCGGATCACATTGATCGGATCACATTGATCGAATCACATTGGTTCCACGACCAAGATATACCCCTTCAGCCAAGCCATTGGATCACAAACCGACACTCATTCAAAACACGCGCGAACGACGTTACGTCCAAATACGAACTGATCTTTCAGCAAAAATCTCACTCTCTTTTATTCAGTTATTTTGAAGCATCTATTTTGCTATTTTGCATAATCACGACCCTCGCCGCGAAATAAAACGCTTCTAGGTTCGTACATTCGTGTGGCCACAGTTTCTTTGCAATAGGTACATGATAGTCATGGCCGCTTAGCCATCTGTCACTGTATACGTCATAGTCTTTTGAAATAGAGACGAAAGGCCCAAAGACACCTATTTGCATGCTTAATTTGCATAAATTAATCTTTGGTGTTATTCATTTGTAATTTTATTGTCCTATGTTTCCCATATATATGCAAAAGTTGTGTCGATTTTAACAGTAAATAATTAAAGTGATTTAATAAATAAAAGGACAAATTATTAAACCTCTCCTAAAATATTTACTGATTAATTTTCAGGGGATGTAATTTAACATTAACTAAATAGAAAGAAAGATATACAAATTCAATAAAGGGAGAGGGTGACATACTGCTGGTTCTCTTTCTCCCCCTCACTTCTATTAGCGACGCTATATAAAGAAAGAGTGGAGAGTGACTAACTGTGTGCTCTCCTTGCCTCCCCCTGTTAACGATGCCAGATGGTTTTTATTGTTTTTAAATTCAATATAAAATAGCCCCCCCCACATATGCTCAGGCAAATTGATTTCTTCTTTCTTCTCATTTCTTAACGGTCTTATGATGAATACATTTGTATCAAAATTACCAAAATGTTAATATTTATCTATTTTTATGCGAAAGTTTTTATCTTGTGTTTACAACAAACTTATTAATGAAATGTTTATTATTTAACATTTTTGTTTCAAGTATTTGTGAAGCGATAGCAAGCTGGCAAAGCCAGCAAGTAATTAATAAAGAGAAATAAAGTTAGGTGTATACATGATACTTCTAAATATGTTTGTATATAAAGAGAAATAAAGTTAGGTGTATATATGATACTTCTAAATGTTTGTACATAAATAAAATAAAGTTAGGTGTATACATGATACTTCTAAATATGTTTGTATATAAAGAGATCAACTTTGTACCCAAAAGTTATCACTCTTGCAGAAAGACATTTTGAAGCTTCATTAATCTGCTCAGAGTTATCTGCCCATAGATTGACCAGACGAGAGCAGTAGAGGTAGATTCAAATGGAGGACGCTTTCATTTTCATAGTAATTCTCAAAGTTGTAAAATTGTTAAATAAATCATGTATTACTGGTGATCTGCATAGAATCGTTTTCATCCATTTATTTCTTCATATTTATGTCTTATCATTCAGAAATCTACTTCACAACAGTTTTATATTTACAGCATGATCAGGTTGATGCTATTACAATTATTGAACTTCATTGTTTTTTTCTTAAGGCTTATTGTATATGCACCATGCCAAACCTGCACATAGTCCAAGGTACTTCACTAACTGGAGCAGTTGTCATACCATTCCCATTGTCAACTGCAGAGCCATGCTATTCTCAGAACCAGATCAGCAGTTTGTTGATGAGTGCAACTGGAAGCACTGCAACCTGCCGTATTCTGTCTATGCATATTAACAGGGTAGCCGTGAGAAGGATGTAGCTCCTTACCATGCACAGAGGGTAATTTACTATAGACAGGCTATATTTTGCGCATCACAGTGCTGGGATACATGGAGAATATTTGAGGACACCCTTAGGTACTACTCCTCTGTATACCTTTTATTATGAGCGAACATAATGGCGTATGAACTGTATAGACTTCATAAATGTTTCACCATCAGTTGATGGATGATCCAAGAAAAAGAAGACAAGATGTTGATGCATCAAATAGTTGATGCGATATAGGGTGGCACATACGTATGTACATACATACGTGCACACGGATAACATGATTTCATGATTGACCTTTCTGGATCTCTGGGTTGCCTTGACTAATGATGCTGAAATTCTACACACTTATAGAACCTATCAAATAAAAATTTTGTGCAAACTTTTAACTAATTTGGTTTATTGGTTTTTGAGTTATGATTGATCAAAAAATTAGATTTCCAGCATAGGCCATTTGTGTAGTCTATTAAGGGATAGAGCGCTCTCGCGCCTCCCTTGATTTACGCACATTTTTTTCATAGTTTTGTTGACCCTAAACAAGGCACAATGCCACTGAGACTTGAGAATTAGGGGCATCCTAAGAGGGGAGTTGTGCAGCGAGATATTTGTTCACATTACATTTAGACTTCTGCATGGATGTACAGTCAGGGAAACAGGAAACAGGAAACAGGGAGAAAATTCCAAACGCTAGCAGTTCAAGGAAAGAAGCTATTAGAGTAGAAAGCCCTCCATCGTCTGAGGACCTCTACAGTGAACGGGTGGGATATTGTTGACTGACGGGTTGATCAGGGGTTTTATGTTGAAGGAGAATCAGTACAGCAAGTTCATCGGAGCACATTCCATTAAAGGATCATCCTAAGTGGAGAGTTGTGCAGCGAGATGTTTGTTCACGTTACATTCAAACTTCTGCATGTTGGTGCAGTCAGGGAAGCAAGGAGCAGGGAGGGATTTCCAAAGGCTAGAAGTTCGAAGAAAATAAGCTATTAGAGTAGAAAGCCTTCCGGCATCTGGGGACCTCTACAGTGAACGGGTGGATTGCTGATTGTAGAGTCAGTCAGTCGTATTTACACTGAGGAGGCACCAGTGCCGCAAGTTTGTCGGAGCACATTTTATTAAAGTACTTGTAAAACCAGCACAGGGATGCAACATTGCGTAGATGGGACAGGGACTCGAGCTTGTTAAATAGTGTGGGACCTATTAGATTACAGTTCTTTTTTGGGGACCCTGTCCATGAGGGAGAGGCGAGTGATTGGTACACCAGCCGAGATGTGAAAATAATACTCCATGCATGGCGAATTGTGGCTTTTTACAGAGATAGGATACTGGCATGCATGAGAAGTTTTCTAGCGCAGTAGACGCTGCCCGCCTTCCTTGCAGCAGCCTTGGCAGTATCTTCTGTGTATTTGTTCCAATTCATGTTACCTGTGAATGTTAGACCTGGGAGTTTGAATGTTAGACTTTTGGGAACGATGCTTTTAGTCAAGACTAAAAAGAGAAATGCATTAAGAAATGCTGTGTGATGATGATGAAGAAGAAGAAGAAAAAGAAGAGGAAGAAGAAGAAGGAAAAGAGGAAGAAAAAGGAGAAGACGGAAAAAAGAGGAAGAAGAAGGTAGGAAAAGAAGAAGAAGAAAAGGAAGAAGAAGAAAGAAAAGAAGAAGAAGAAGAAAGAAAAGAAGAAGAAGAAAGAAAAGAAGAAGAAGGAAAAGAAGAAGAAGAAAAAGAAGAAGAAAAAAAAAGAGGAAGAAGAAGGTAGAAAAAGAAGGAAAAGAAGAAGAATAATAATTAAGGAGCCAACCTTCTTTGCAGCAGACTTGGCAGTATCTTCTATGTATTTATTCCAATTCATGCTACCCCTGAATTTTAGGTCGAGGAGTTCGAATGTTAAACTCTCCATGGATACAAATAAAAATAATTACATAGAAATACATTAAATATTTGGGTGATAAAATCTATAGGGTGTAGACATCAACATTGGAAGTTCGATCACTCACTCTCTATATATAATATTCATAAATATATATATATATATATATATATAACATTCATGAATAAATATATTCATAAATATATAATATTCATAAATATATATATATATATATATAACATTCATGAATAAATATATTAATAAATATATAATATTCATAAATAAATAAATATATATATGTATAC